>JAUIMM010000255.1:0-215000 GCA_031769625.1 Taudactylus pleione | reverse complement strand
ACAGCAGGGGTGTGGTCCCTGATTTTTATTGGCTGCTGATGGACACCTGAACGCAAATAAACATGGCAGCGGCGGCTTCAGCTATCCGTGGCTTGAGCACCACACCTGTAATTTCGGCGTAGCAACCAATAAGAAACACACTAATTCTTATTGGACGCTGCTAACTGCTACTGGACGGGCCAACGCGATCAACTAGTTGAATGTCTGCGGTTGACAACCTCTGATATAGGGTATATGTGTGTCGGCACACTGGTAACCACCTTAAAAGAACACATTATTGGGAACATAAGTTGGACTGATCAATGTGCCTATCTGATTTGACAGATAAAGTGCTTATTCTTCAACGAGTATTTTTACGCAGGATTATGGAATTTTTCTACAGCAGGGGTGGGGAACCTTTTTTCTGCTGAGGGCCATTTTGATATATATAACATTATTTACGGGCCCAGCACAGGCCATGCCCCCTCCGTGTAATGTCACATGGGGCGGGGCTACAATCACCGTTGATTACAGCAATGGCCGGACCATCCTGAGGATGCTTCGGGGAGCTGGTTGGGCAGCAGTGTGACCGTCTGAAGCATCCTAAGGACGCTCCAGGCGGCACTGCGGCATAGATTCTGGCTGCACGGTGCCATTCTAGGCACCCTGCTAGCCAGATGAGGCTAGCAGAAGAAAGCTCAGAGGGCCAGACCAAATAATTCTGCGGGCCTTATACGGCCCCGGGGCCTGATGTTCCCCATCCCTGCTCTACAGCAACATGTGTGTGTGTGTGAGTTATTTCCTGCTTTAATTGCCACAATACTGTACATCATTGTGTTATTTTATCTTATACTGCAGCTACTTGTAATGGCATCTTACATGATCTACACATGCTATAGAGATCATGGAATTCATACTGCACTCATAAAGGAACACATGGGTGACATCCAAGTCTCTGTGTGGAGTTTATAATCTCCCAAACCATGTATTGAATATGGTCTAAATTAATAATTTAACACCTCTATGTTCTCAAACCCTTCTATCGAACACCCCATATCCATTATGTGTATTTGTTAGAAATAAGTGTTTGGTAATAACCAAGTAGCATAAAAACAAATTATATGAAAAAAAAAATGTAAAGGTAATATAAAACCATTTTTTGCTGCCGCCAGAAAAGTGCTACCTAAGTTATGTGCCTAGTGTGCCTGTATGGTAGGTGCAGCCCTGGTGGCATCATATACAAATACATAGACAGCACTGCATGACCCCAGGTCTTCCAAATTGATATGAAAACTAGCAATGAGTCAATATGCAAAAACCTCATTATAGCTACATATCATATGTGTCCATATTTCCGAAAAGCACGACCAATTGTACCCTGCCACATACAATAAGTGATGATGGAAACTGTGCAGTGGATGAGATATTGGAGTCTGTAGGAAGAGAAGTAGGATGAATGCAGAGCTTATTCATTTTCCTTCCATTACAGGCGTGGGAAAATGTTAGCATTGGCCAAGCACCTTGGGTGTGCTGCAGAACCACATTTCATTGTGGAGCACTTTTGCATTTGAAGTGATGTCAACCAAAAAGGTTAAATGTGCAATATAGGTCTCTAGTGTCTTTAGATAATGAAATCTGAAGTTTTTAGAACACAAATGATTGGCTAGAAAGCAAACACTGGATATAGCCTATAATATTATCTGTACATGTCATTGTTGATATTTGACTGTGTTGCTGCCCATTTAATTTCAAGGGACTGTAGTATTTTTCCCTGTAAGCTGTAATTAAGTGTGAATTCTCACATTTTGGCCCAATCAATTCTTCCCATATTGAGGCCAAAGTGAACATATCTTTAAAGTCGTTTTGACCTTTGGCTCAATGGGAACAGACATTTAGATGTTTAAAAGGTTGAACATTATAAATTTCTTCCAGACTCTGCATATTTTTACAGCTGTTATTAAAGGCCAACAAACTGCATTTTTAACAGCATATAGATTTTATAAGGGGTGCTTAGCAGTTGATGGGCCCCATAGAATAATTTGTGGCGGGACGAGGGATCAGCAATTTGCATCTACACACCTTTCCAGGGGCCTCCTTGCTACTGATCTGAGCATGCTAGGGGACTAGCACATACCTTATGCAGAGTTAAGTTATAACACACTGGAACTGAGAGCACAGATAGGGCTCTACTGCACAAGATCCGGCTCCCTCGCATTCTCAGGAGGGCAGAGCGGGGGCTCCAGGAACAAATGGATATGCTTCACTGGGCCCCATAGCACCCGCATGACCTGCCACTACAGCAGTTATGTCCCTGGTTGTGGTATATACAAATGTAGACAGGGTATCGGTGACACATTGTCCTACTGAACAGTACTGCTATTCTTACTGTGGATTTTAGACATGTCGTATGGAATCTCTTGTTACTACAAGTAGTATCTCCTTGTGCTTGTTTTAGAAGATGAGCGTATATTTTTTATAAGCCTTCTCTATATTAACTGTAACAGGATTCTAATAAATGTCCTCAAGGGATGTACCTCTTTTTTCAGTGTAAAATAACTATACAACTACAGGGTGTAAGTTTGTGAGTCCTCTTACTAATACCCAATGTTATTTTATTACTGGGTTTTGTTCCCAATTGGTAAGTATGCTGGTGCTTTAATAACAACTATGAAAGTGGAAACTGCCATTCTGCTTTCTCTGGGGATGTGAGTATAAACATCATGCTTAGGGGGTTATGTAATAGGGGGTTGGATACGGGACCCCGATGGTCAGGATGTTGACGGTCAGAATAACAACAGCGGCATCCTGACAGAGGCCCTGATTCAGAGCCGCTCGTAAGCGGCCGCTCGTTCGTTCTGACCGATGTTCGCACATCTGCGCATGCGTATGGATTTTAATACGCATGCGCGAACCAGTCAGTGCGGCCGAAAATCGTTTGTTCGCTATATAGCGAATGCCTGCTATTTTGAGTGACAGAAGGAGGCGTATGTGGGTGGTAACAGGGGAAGGTGCTTGAAAATGGGGGTGTGGAATTCGAACGCAGGCGTGCTTAAAGGTCAAAACGGGCGTTTTAAGGGAGTGCATAATTAATACAGCAGCGTCATTGACCACGTCACTTGTTTTTTTTTTACTCAGAACTGCTTGCAAAATAGCGGTTGAAATTACCAGCCAAAAGAATAGCGAGCAGTTCATACGCTGTTCGATGTACACGATTAATCTAATAAATAGCGGACATGACGTATGGTGCGAGCGGCAAGGGGGCGTATTTTTCAAAATTACAACCGCAAGTTTTGCTCGCTCGTTCAGACTTAGAGGCGTGAACAGACCGCAATTAGTGAACGGTTCATTTGAATAGCCACCCCTTGTTTTAGAATGAACGACCGCAAATAGCGAGCGGCTCTGAATGAGGGCCAGAATCCAAACAGAATTTTGTTAATAATAATAACCCTTACCCTAACTCTCCCCCTAACCCTTCTTTCCCTCAGCCTAACCCTAACTCTCTGCCCTGCCGCAGCCTAACCCTAACCCCCCCCCCCACAGCCTAACCCTCCCCTTCCGCCGCCTAACCCTAACCCTCTCGCTAGTGCCTAACCCTAATACGCACTGCCGGGATGTCAACAGTCAGGATTCTGGATTTTGACCGCTAGCATCCAGACTGCTGGGATGCCAACTACATTCCATAATAGACTCCGATTTCACGGAGCCATCTGTTTTTCTGCAAGATTGCGGCTAAACAGCCTTATAACTGATTGCTTCTTTAAATCTAGCCACAATCTCTTTGAAAAACAGACAGCTCTGTGAAATTAGCACCTACTACATAACCCCTTTAGACTCAAATAACAAGTTTATCCCGGTGACCCAGTGGAATAATTTCAAAAAGAGTTTAGCGACATTGCCAGTAGAATTTAGCGCAGAAACTATTTTGCAGCAATACAGGCTGCTTTGCCGATGTTTTGGCAATACAATCTTTAACTTCCAAGGGGCCTATTCATCATCACTTAATTTTATAAAAGCAGGTGAAAATGCAAATTTTCACCTGCAATTGTACAAATTAAGTTCATAAACAGGGTAAAGCAGGAGATATCACAGATATCTCCTACTTACCTGCCTTTTGTGGAATGGCCCGCTGTCCCCATACACTAGTGTGGGGACAGAATTCATCAAGCTCCGAAAATATAATAAGTTCAGAGCTTGACTGCGGGAGCATTTGCCATCTTCAGATGGCGAACGCTCCTTCCCTATGGGAAGAAGATCCGGGTCGTGAAGAGGGATCCCTCCGCCTCTGTCCAGCTCCTTCCTCCGGACGTCGGTGCTCTTGTACACTTGCGTGACATAGGTCGCGCATGCCCAGTCCCATCACTGCTCCGAAAGGAGCAGTGAAAAGATTCACTGCTCCGAAAATTAGCAGTAAAGCCACTGGCGGGGACAGCTGATTTCGCTTCGATGATGAATTGCCCGGCAGCCGCGGCGAGTTAGAATGTTAATTATCGAGGTCCGTTCGGATTCATTAACATGAATAGGCCCCCAAATACCCTGTAACAGAGGAATTATTTGACCCGTCCATCATCCTGGCTCTAGTTACAGTGTAACTAGAGCCAGGATGATAGACGGGTCAAATAATTCCTCTCTGTGGTGTGGAATTCCTTTAAAGTCACGTTTCACAGCTTTTTATCATTTTTGTGTGGTTCTTTTTTGTCTGAATGATTCCCAAGTATTCCCATATCCGTACATGCTTTGATCCAGAAATATTGTTTGGTACAGCCAGCCAGTCAGCAATCCATAGCTTTCAGAACCGTGACAGTATGGTCAATGAGATGCACTGATCTGTCATTAACTATGTATGCCTCATTTCACTTCACCAGATAAAGTGACAAGAAAAGCGCCCTTTGTATTAATAAGTGCATTACCATTCGATCTGCAGGATGATCTACGCTCATATGTCTTACTGAATATTTATACAAATAACCCCAGATTTGAAACGTGTGGCTGAGATTATCTGCATTATGTTGTTAATAAAAATAAAAATGAAAACCAACAGTAAAATTTAGTAAATCATTGTTTTTGCAAAATGTATGTTTTGTTTTGTTTTACCTGCATTAATACACTGTTTTTTTTTTTGTAAGTTTATGTGCATTATCATGAAGTCTTAAATACCATAGGCATATGAACAATCAGAATTTTCCATGCCCTGAAGCGATGGGGGAAAAAAAAGCTCTGCAAACACACATGACCAGACACATACACAGGACAATAGTGGTCATCTGCTTACTGAATTTTAAGACATGCATGATAAAATGTGTGCAACTGTGAATTTCTCAGTCTCGGGCATGCCATTTGCTTTATGGCTCAACATGTGATGATATTGGTAGAATAAGGCACTTGTAACCAGCTTCAGTACAACACACTTTCACAGTTATCATTATGGCATCTCCCAATCAGCTGGCAGAGGCTGTAGAACTGATGTCAATGCCCCATTAAAGCCCAGTTGTGCCCTTACAGACGCAAGGGGAGATGCGACTGAAATGCTTATGACTCTGCATCGCCTGTTCCTGAGTATGCTTGGTTTCGGAGCATGGGCATACTTACCGACTTTGCTGTCCCTTCCTCCGGGACGGCACGGAGAGGGCGTGGTGACCGGTGAAAGTGGACGGTGCATGGGGCGTGGAGTACACAATCGTGTCACCGTGGTTCCACCCCCGGTATACAGCGCTGAGAAAAAGTATTGTATAGCGGGGGGCGGGTCTACGTTGATGCGATACAGCACGCATCGCATTGTCCATCCATCCCTGGATCGTCCATTTGTGCTTTATAAGTGGGCAGTGGGTGCGAGCAGTGGAAGGGGGTGCGGGAGACTTGCTTACTTTTCCTGGGTGGCCAGGAGTACCACACGATTTTCGGGAGCCTCCCGGCCATTCCTGGATAGTAGGCAAGTATGAGCATGGGCCATGTTGAAAAACGCATGAACTTATGCAGTCATATATGATTGGATTGTAACGTGTGGTCCAGTATAACAAAAACTTGGGCTCAGCTACATGGATTGGGTATGAATCCCGAAGTCGGAAGCCCGAACAACAAAGATGTCGTCAGGGGTGATAAGTAGCCTAACCCTACCCCGCTCCCCCCCTAACCCTAGCTCTCCATTCATGATGCCTAAGCCTAACCTCCCCCCGGTGGTGCCTAACCCTAACCTCACTCTGGGGTGCCTAACCCTAACCACCCTTTCCCACACCCTAAACCTAACCCTCCCGAGGGATGCCTTATCCCTAACCTCCTCCCGGGGGTGCCTAACCCTAACCCCCCCCTCTCCGTAGCCTAACCCTCCCCGGGGGCTGTCTTACCCTAATCTCCCATTAGGGTCCCCCCCCACGGCTAACACCTTACTGGGCCCCGCTTACATTCGTTCGGGATGCCCACTGTTGGAATTTCGCCTGTCTTTAGTCACGGGTCGGGCTTCTGACGTCGGGATTCTGATGGCTGGTAAATTAACTACATCCCCAGCTACACAAGTGGATAGTGCATAAAGAAAATGCTAAATGTTTTGGGAGAAGCATAGGCCATCCACATTAATATACTAATATAATGGAATGAAGAATGTTAGTTTTACATTTTGTTGTTTTGTAGCAGTGATAGAAGGGTTTGTTCTGTATAAAAAAAACGCATCAATGTGGACACATAATTAAGGTGCAGTTGGCTATCAACAGAACACTTTTTTTGGTATCATACTTCATATTCTGTTTGTGCGAATTTCCAGGAATTTTAAATCAGGAGGAGACTGTATCCAATCAGATCATGTGACTTACAGCAGCACAGAGTATTTCATAAAATAGATGTGTTGACCTTGTGGGAGGCAGTGACCTTTCCAGTCTTGGGACTGTGTAAGTCAATGTAGGATTGCATGTGGCAGAGACATGTTATGGCCTGAAGGGATGGTGAAGGAAATATGGAGACACTAAACTCCACAATGGAAGAGAGTAGTGCACCTTATATATGCAAATCAGTACACACCAAAATACATACATAATGAAAAGACTTTGTTTGTAAATAATTATCTTGTAACAAAGATAAAGTTTATTTATTAGTTGTAAATAAATACAAACATTTTTTTTCAATAAAAACAAATTTTATAAATAATTATCCTGAATATTATGTATTATTGTCTGTACCATTAAAGTCTATATTTTTCTATTTCTTTTCCCCTTTCCATGTGTTCCATCTGCTGCTCTCCAAATAAGGTTCTTTGTCAACTTTCCCACTGCCAAGCAGTACTTCTCCCAGTTTAAAGACATGGAAGACCCCCTGGAGATGGAGCGCAGTTCTCAGTTGCGCAAGCATGGTCTGAGAGTGATGGGAGCTATCAACAGTGTAATTGAAAACCTTGGGGATCCAGAAAAGGTGACCACTGTCCTTGCAATTGTGGGCAAAAGCCATGCAGTAAGACACAAGGTGGACCCTGTATTCTTTAAGGTGAGTGGTTTCATAAGGGTGGTCCTGTACAGCTGCTATAAAGCCCCAGATCATGGGCCTCATTTCAACAGATGACAGTTGGGAGTTAATTGGCTGGAGCATCATTTACCATATGCAACTATCACTCATTGTGAATGATAAAACTCATTAATAAATAAGGCCTATTATCTGATCATTGCAAATTCTCAGCATGTCTTAAAAACCCACCAGGCAGCCTTATCAATACACTAGAAACCTGTGACGTAACTACAGGTCTTTGTGAATTGATTCCTGTGACCCCTGTGTAAGCAATTTTATTTGCAGGTGGAACAATCACATTTTCTTGTATTCTTCTAATATACTTATACTGTCTACACCTAACGCCATTTGCGAATAATGTAATGAGGAAAAACTACAGCTTTGATTATTTTTACTGTGTTTATTTCAATTTACTGTTTTTATTAAGCTTCTTTTTTCAATAACCTAAATAGCACAGAGTTATAGCAGACCATTTTGGACTGATGCATGCAGTGCTTACCAGAAAATCCCATTATCAGGGCACAATGTAAAGTAAAAATAATGTACTTTAAAAAGCATGCAAAGTTTATGCTCTAAATCAGAGGTGCACAACCTTTTGGTCTGAGTGCCAAACTGGGAGATAACTTGCTTAAAATGTAAAATGCATAAAACTTACAATAGTAAAAGAGTAACCTATTTCATACCTCTCAATATTGTGATAGTCCCAATGAACATGAAAGGGTGTATGATGCCACAAATAATTGTGTTCTGCAGGCTGGGTTTGAACATGCCTACTAAGGGGCATGACAGTGCCATGGAGGGTGCCATGCTCTCAGTTGTAACCAATTTATCCCTCCCCAGTCATCTCCGTAACACATTTCTTCCCTCTACACCTACTCTGTAGTACATATATCTGCCATCATCCCTACATTTCTCTTCCCCCAGGCCTGCTGTTTGCATGTATTATCATTAATCTACTTACCTGTCCTGTGGTGAGAGTGAGATGACTTCCAAGCAGTGGCAGCAAAACTTTACAAGTCTTACAACATGAGACTTTGAGCATGTCAATACTAAGCAATGCAGTGACAGTCTATTGCTCATTCATCCTGCCAGACTATCTTACCTTCACTCCTGCAGCCACAGTGAGACTGTGCAATTCTGATAAGGGCAGATACTTGGGGAGTACTATAGTATTTAAGACATAGCATCAAAGGTCCCTTATTTTTGACCTGCAAAATGACCTTGATTTAAATCTATATAATAAGCGAGAAAGTGTGTGTGTCTGTCTGTTTGTCCTTTATGTACGGACAATGTTTTGTACCTAGCTCCACCAAATTTGGCATGGTGGTGTAGTTTGACCAGAATTGGGTTTTTGCCTAGGTTTGAACTTCATCTGGGCCACACACTGTTACACAATCCCATAAAACCGGGATACACTTAAATTACATAGGTTGTGGGGCTGGCTTCATACACACAGTCACACTCTCATTTCTTCCAAAGTACTGTATTATTTCACTTTACCAACAGCCGCATACATGAAATGCGGAGTTAGTCAGCCCTCTGTGTTTGCATGATAAACTTTAATATTAAACAGTGTGCATTATTAGCATTTCACTCTCATCTTACAGCAGCGGCCCCAGGGGTCTTAGCAGAGTGCCTGGCAGGCTCATGAGCAGCTCAGCACTTGATACATTCAGACTGTGGCAGACAGCATAATCAATCCTGTATCTTTGATCCTGGCAAAGCTTAGCATATGGAGATTACAAACAGCAGGGGAGTTGATCGCAGCCACACATTGCCACTGCAGACGGGCCCCCTTCTGTCTAGGAATGGGACTCCAGTCCCTGCATTGCCCCCCTGATGGGAACCCTGCTAGACTTGGTCTTCAATGTTGATCTGCAGAGTGATTTCAGGGGGTAATTCAGCTGTGGATGCCGTAAAAGGGATCAAGCAGATTCCAGATTATCAGGAATCTGCGCATGCAACTGACCCGTACTGCGATCCCACACGCAGTCCGGCAGCAGACTATCAGTGATTGACAGTCTGGCGTTTTTTTCTGGGGAGGGGACGGTGTCCCTGCTGTTGGGGAGGAGTGGAGAGGCCAGGAATTCCGTTGGCTGATGGAGACTTCCTGGTCTCTTTTACTCATCTGCAGCAGCCGGCTTGCATGACCCCATGGTCACTCAGCCGGCTGAAGGGGTCGCAGATGATCCGATGCTGTGTCCTTGGACGCAGCTTGGATAATTAATGCATGCAGGAGGCGTGATGCCTCCTGCTGCATTACCATATTACAGCATATCCATCAGGGGTGTATCTAGGGATCCAAGCGCCCCTGGCAAGGTAATGGACTGGTGCCCCCCTCCCCCCATAATTTCAGGAAGTGCCCCCAGTAGTAGTCCCCATAGTAGTAGTCCCCTTTATGCAGTGCCCCCAGTAGTAGTTCCCCTTATGCATTGCCCCAGTAGTAGTCCCCCCCATGCAGTGCCCCCAGTAGTAGTCCCACCTATGCAGTGCCCCCAGTAGTAGTCCCCTTTATGCGCTGCCCCCAGTAGTAGTCCCCTTTATGTGTTGCCCCCAGTAGTAGTCCCCCTTATGCGTTGCCCCCAGTAGTAGTCCCCCCTTATGCGTTGCCCCCAGTAGTAGCCCCCCCTATGCAGTGCCCCCAGTAGTAGACCCCATTATGCATTGCCCCCAGTAGTAGTCCCTCCTATACAGTGCCCCAGTAGTAGTCCCCCCTATACAGTGCCCCCAGTAGCGGCCATCCCCCCCATAACATGCCCCCAGTAGCGGCCCCCTATACAGTGCTCCCAGTAGCAGCCACCCACCCATAAAGTTCCCCCAGTAGTGGCCACCACCTATGCAGTGCCCCCTAGTAGCCACACTCTTCCCCTCCCCCGTGCTGTGCCAGAAAAAAACACACACACACACAGAAAAAATAAAGCAACTTACCTGATCCCTGCTCCTGCCGATGACTGCCGCTGTCCACTTCTGCGGGCCCGCTCTCACTCTGCACTATGGGATGGGAGAGACGTCAACGTCTCTCCTATCACTCGCTGCGGGAGGAGCCGAAAGACGGAGCTCATGAGTGAGCTCCAGCCGGCTCCCTCCGTGGACGCAGCAGCCAATGAGAGTCTGGCTGGCTGCTTTAACAAACACTCAGCCGCTCCTTTCTGTTTGTTACTGTATAAGGCAGACCGCTCTCACTGCGGTCTGCCCTACACTGGTGGAGCCCGGGGGAGTGCCATTGGCTGCTGGTGGCACTGCCGGACGGCCGGCGCCCCTGGCGAGTGCCATCCTGGCCAATGGGTAGATATGCCCCTGATATCCATCCACAGCTGAATCACCTCCTCTGTTCTGCAGTGATTTCTGAAACTTAAGTGATTTTGGCAGCTATACTGATTTCTGTTCTGTAAGTCAGTCTGCTCCTGATATACCCCATTCGAAACGGTTTGTTAAAACTTTTTGCAGTATTCCCCATGAGCAGTACTTTTGCTCCTATCCTGCGATTTGGTTAAGTGCTGGGAACCTTCATGGCTCCTGGTGGCTGTCTCATTGTGCATGGCGGCATTTGGTAAGTGGTTTCTAGCTTAGTTTGAACTTTGATTTCAGAAACCCTCTGGACATGTTTTGAACTACATCATCCAGCCACATTCAGAGGTAGCATAATAGATAATAATAACCCTTTAATGGTCAGTTTGAGAATACCTAAAGAAGATGCAAATACTAAATATCTAAAGAAGATGCAAATATATTTTGATTGTTAAATATCACCCTGATCATCCCTGCATGATTGTACTGGACAGTTCCATTTAGATAAATGGCCAAAAGGTGCCAGCTTGACTATTTTGCCGGACAACATTGCAGGTTCCTCTTCGCACCCCATTGCGGTGTGAAGGGAAATCAGCATTGTAGGGTTACCGTAATTCTGAGCGATGTGTCGCACACAGTGCCGTACATCACTCGGAATTGAATTGCCACCTACATGTATTGGCTCATGTTTCAACCTATACTTTATATGGTGACAGAATTCTATTTGCTAATAATCATTGCTCTGATTCTCTGTACTAGATCCTGACTGGGGTGATTCTGGAGGTCATCGCAGAAGAGTTTGCCAAAGATTTCACCCCTGACATACAGCTAGCGTGGAGCAAATTACGGAGCCACATATACAGTCACATACAGGAAACGTACAAGGAAGTGGGCTGGACACAGTACCCCAGTAATTCAGTGTGAGCCTATTCATCTACCAGAGAGGGCCTAGCCAAGGACTTCAGCTCCAGACTGTCTCAGATCTCTGGGGCAGCTGGGGATATATGGGAAGTGGGAAGAATAGGGGTGGGTAACTGGGTGGCATGGGGTTATAACAACAGGGTCAATACAACCAGGGTGGGATGGGGTTTTTAATACAGCAGTAAAATATGGTGCATTTGACCGAGCTGCAAACTCTTTAAAATACAGTTTATATAACAGAAGAAATGAAAAGCGACGGGTTCAAGTTCTATGATAGGGAGCAGAGACATATCATACAGAGGATCTAATGTCTCACAGTTCTGTTGCCCTGTACATCATTACGGTAATATTTACCAGTGGAAATATCTAGCATTGTAAGCCAGGCTATTTTGAGATTGTCCTTGCCCTGCTCTTCTCGGTCCCATATTTCCACATGTTCCATGTTCTATTAGGCATGAGAAACAGATGGTTGTTGATATATTCCTAGTACACAAACTGTCCCCTATAAGTGAAGGGGTTAACATTACTTCATGACTCAGATATAACCCCACCCTAAATCCCACAGTTTTGCTTGGCATGCACTTGTGTATGGCGATCACTCTTTATTTGCAATCATTTCAAGCTTGGCTGGTTCTCATCCGATTAAATGGCTTCATGAGACCAGTATATCAAGGGTTCAATATTGTATGGCTGCCATTTTGTTTTATGGTCATCAAAGAGCTTATATGGGACCAAATGTCAAATAAACACCAGGATTGTAAGGGATAAGCTTTTGAGTTATAAATAAAAAGTTTAAAGTTAACATTACAGTAAATAAATTGGGAAACTGCCCCCCCCCCCCTTCCTGTGTCAGAAACTAGACAAGTTGGAAAGCCACAACACATAGGAAGCAGAATGTTCTGGAAGGTGGCGTTGGAGCTACATTGTGGAATAGAGATGTATACACACCTGGCCTGTGTGATATTGTGTCAATCTGTGTCTGTCCATATAATGTCCTGTTTTACTGTGATATAGAAATAAAAACATACTATTGGATCTGTAATGGAATATGTCTCTGTCTGAATGTGTATACGGTACAGAGTGCAGCATACGTTTATAATTTCAGCATTATTTAAATAATGTCATTATTAGCATGGGAAACTTTGACTAACGAGGTACTATGGTTCTAAAATTTGACATTAATCCTTTTTTTATATAGACAAAAAGGGTAATTTCCTGCAGAAAAAACACATTTTAATAATCTTGAGCATGTTTCCAATTCACTTTTTGTTGTTACCAGAGGAAATTGGATCACCCCTTAATTAAATTTCCGTATGTTTTATACATCTGGTGACGGATTTTCAGGGCTGTGCTTATTTAAAGTTTCACAGTTATACATTCAATAGCTTTTTTTAATTGCATTGCTTCAAGTGTGTTTATTACTTTATTACTGTACCTCCTTTATAGAATAAATGCTCAGTCTTCGAAAACTATTTTATTGAAATTAGTGGCTGAATTTATGTGCTGCCAGTTTAGCTGTGGAATGGTAAATCAGGTACACCTCTCGAAACGTACAGGAGGTCATTTATGAATCACAATTAACGCACATTGCAAACCAGTTAAGCACACTCTGCTCCGGGGAGAAGTCAGCGTGGTCTATAAATATGCCTAGATTTGTGAAGAACCACCAAAACCTCTATAGGCACACTGTGCAGAAGTGTTCAGTATAACCTACTACCACTTCAGAACCACCTGTTTCAATAAAACACATTTTTCAGTTCACTCCAAAAATACTGTTGAGTTTAAAGTATTTTAGTGCTTTAATAAATCATGAAACTGAGGGAAGATTGTTAATAAGACTTGTTATTATTGTGTAAATTTTGTTTGTGCAAAGCTTTTTTTTACATTCAACTCCTGGAAATTAACTTCCCGTTGATGCTCAACATGGAGGCACAAAACGGGTGTGGAGTGGGACTAGCCATGTTTCCCCATACAGCAGGATATGCTCACTATAAAACTGCACTCTCTGCACCTCTTTCTGTTTGAGATTCATTTAGGTGCTAGTCAGGGCCGGTTCTAGACATTGTGGAGCTCAGGGCGAAAGTTCCCAGTTGCGCCCCCCCCCAAAAGAAAAAAAAAACAAAAACTTTTTTTAGATGGCGTTCCTCTGCGCATGCTGAAAGCGCGGGCGCTTCTGGAAAGGGACACCCCCAATTCATCACACTGTGGGGCGTGCCCAGCAGTTACGAAGGTGCTAGGTTTCCCCCAAGCTCTCCCCTCGTGGCAAATAATTGCCATGTGCAGTAATGCACCTTACACAGTATGTCTTACACAGTAATGGCCTTTATAACACATTATGCCACATGTAGTAATGCCCTGTATAACACATTATGCCACACGCAGTAATGCCCTGTATAATACATTATGCCACATGCAGTAATGTCCTGTATAATACATTGTGCCACACACTAATTCCCTTTATAATACATTATCCCCAATTCAAATTACGCCACACAGAAGTGCCTTATTCATGTTATGACACACAGTGGTGCCCCTTTTACACAATACTCAAATTAGTGCCCCTTATACACACGGTCCACAGTAGTAGTGCCTCTAATACAATGCCCACAGTAGTAGTGCCCCTTACACAATGACCCCAGTAGTGGTGCCCCCCATGCAGTGCCCTCAGTAGTGCCCACAGTGGTAATGCCCACAGTGTTAATGCCCCCATTGGTAATGTCCCCTATAGTAGTGCCCCAATATAGATGTGCCTCCATTAGTAATGCCCCCTGTTGTAATGCCCCCCTATAGCCATGCCCCCAGTAGTAATGCCCCCCTATAGCCAGCCCCCAGTAGTAATGCCTCCTATAGCCATTTCCCTCAGTAGTAATGCCCCCTATAGCCATGCCCCCAGTAGTAACCTCCCTGCGGCGGCAGCTAACGGGGGGGAAAGTGGCGCTGGGTTTTTTTTTTTCAGAGGGGTTTTATTTTTTGCCTTTCTCCTGGGGACTCAGTGGCACCCTCTAGGGGCCGGCACTCCGGGCGACCGCCCTGTTAGCCCGCCCCTAGAACCGCCACTGGTGCTAGTTGCCTCTCATGTCATTTTACCTTGGCTAAAGTGCTGTCAGCTATTCAATTAGATAGACCCTGATTCAGAGGTGGGCGGTATGTCGATACAAGTGGCCGATGCTTTCAGTCTACACGTGCATCCGATTTGCACTATGCATGTGCTTGCAACGGCGGTCATAGTATGTATTATAATGCAGAGTGAATGACAGACAGTGACCATTTGGGGGAGGTAACTGGGGAGTGGCGAGTACAACACAGGCATGTCGCAACTGTTTCGGGGGCCTGACACGGCCAGTAACTGCATATTAGCACACAGTGGTTTAAGGCTCCGGCTTCTTAGTTGTGACAGACATTCTGAAGCACCGTAGGGTTTCTCAGAATCCGATGGTGTGTCTTTGGACTTGAGATGCTGCAGTTGGGCATTTCAATACACATCCCAGAGGATGCGTCCTTTTTCGTCTTTGATCAGAACTGCGTGCGGAATTGTAGCCGCGACAGGATTTTCATCCACCTCTGAATAGACCCACAATCCCATGGTGAGCATTGCACCTGAAATAAGGATTTATATCCCTTCCTCCAGAGGTTATGCCCTAATCCAGGCATGGTACTTATCTCATTAGACTGGTGTCTGCACACAATCTGTGATAAAACAATGTACAAGGCAATTCGCACTTTATTGAATCTCCCCTTTGTCTCATTTCAATACTGTCTGTAAAATAAAATCTTGTTTTGGCACTGCTGCACAAAACTAGGCTCACAGGCTCACCTACTCTGTACCTTGTACCTAATGTCCTTCCTCTGCTCAACTCATCCGCTTAGCTTGTGCAATATTCTGCTTTACCACTATTCTCACCATAATTGCCCTGCAAACCAGTATGTACTGGCAGCACCTTATATCCTCTTGCATAAATGTAAGTGCATGCCAGTATCAGAGCAGATTTTGCACTAAGCAACGAACATTTGGTCGCTTCATAAATGACCAACGCAGCCTCCATCACTTCCTGCACTAGAAAATGACTCCCAATATACACGTTTCTTAATAACATTTCACACTAAATAACATTACACTATTATTGGAGCACAGCAATACTTGTAACTGACATCTCATTATATTTTTATCACTAGCCGACTTCTTCAATATCATGGTTGTTTTTTTTTAATCATTATTTTTTTTTTTTTAATTTAAAATTCCCCCTGCTAAAGAGCACAAAATGAATCATTATATTTACTTTCTTTGTATTTATTCCCATTAACGTCTGCACTGCCTCTTACGGTAATGTTGGGCAGTACTAATGAGTCACCATCTTAGGCATAGGACACAAATCCAATTTTATATTGGATAATAGTCCTGTACGAGCCTATTCTGCAAACTACCACAAAAAGGTTACAGTATGTTCTTCATAACATAAGTATTTTGATCATTTAAAACCTATATTCCGTAGTCCAGCCATTTTGCCTTCTGCTTTTGCTTTGATGTTTTAAGTGTGACCCATGCTTAGGGGCAGGGATGGATTAAGGCATGTGGGGGCCCCAGAGCAGCTAAGAGAGGGAGAGGGTCAGGGAAAGAGAGGGAAGAAGAGAAGGCAAAAGGGAGGGAGGAAGGGACAGTGGGAGACAGAGAAGGAGGGAAAAAAAGGGAGAGAGAAAGGGAGGGAGACAGAGGGGGTGGCAGAGAGAGGGAGATAGGGAAGCAGGGAGATAGAGAGGCAGAGGGGTATATTTACTAAAGTGAGAGTTTTTAGAGGTGGAAATATTGCCCATAGTAACCAGTCAGATTCTACTTAACATTTAACTAGCACCTTCTAGTAGATAATAGCTAGAATCTGATTGGTTGCTATGGGCAACATCTCCACTTCTAAAAACTCTTTCTTTAGTAAATTTACACCAGAGACAGAGGGGGGAGAGAAATGGAGGTAGGGGAGAGAGAAAGGGAGGGAGGGAGGGAGGGAGGCAGGGACTGCGAGAACATGTGTAAACTACCTGTTGCAGCATCAGGTTTCTGATGGGATTGGGAAATTTACGGCATTAGGCCCCGCCCCCTACTCATGCCATCGCAAAATGCGGCATTATGTCAGCAAGGGGGCTTCCATCATAAGCCATAGTCCATCAGCGAGTGTGCTGTAATGCTGCCAAGAGTCAGCCAAGGACGGTCCAGAGTGGCATGGTTCTGGGCAATGTTTGCGGCACTGTGGGGGCCCCTGGGCGACCGCCCGGTCTCCCCTGTTTATAATCCAGCCTTGCCTAGGGGCAGTTTAAATTTGACGCAAACTGGCGCATTTATCTGCTGGTTATAGTAGATAGATTTTGGACCTGATTCAGAGGTGCATGCTAAATGCATGCAGTGCCGATGTTCATGTAGTTGAGCGATTATTTGTTACTGCGCATGTGTTACCCTGAGTGTATGCACAAATGTGCTGTTGTTTATGGTACCACTGGTAACAACACTGGCGAGGAAAAACAATAGGCATTCCTGGATAGTGACTGGGAAATGGCCTTTGAGTGAGTGAGTGCAACAAAATCAGTTGCATGGGTGCGTTATGAGAGTGTCGTGTCTGTGTCAGTGAAAGTGGCTGCGCTCTCAGACATTTAGCAGTTCAGACAGAGACACTGCAAGGGATGTTGCGCCAATGGTGGGGTGTCTTGAATCACTGGCGGTGTTGTACCGTGCAGCACTGCTGAAAGTGGTTTCAGGGCTTTCACGTTCAGGTGCACACTAGTACACAATGGAAAGGCTGAAACTAGCATTTACCTACTATTGCTGTTCCAACTCCACAAACATATGCATCAGCAGCTGCAACTGCATGTACCTCTGAATAAGAATCGGCATTCTACTGCTAATGCTGGGCTTCCGCCTAATTGAATCTGTTCCTTAAATGGGCAAACGCAGAATTTCCAAATGCTTTCATGGAAATATTTAACAAATATTACAGAAATAGTTGTAGCTCCACAATACATGTTCTGGGATGTAGTCATTATCTCAGCTGTCGTGATGCCGGCACTCAGAACGCCAGCGACTGAATCCCGACACCAGTCAGAATCCTGGCATCGGCATCCCGGTCGTCGGCATCCTGAGATTAAGTATTGGGATTAAGTAGGGGTGAGCGGGTTCGGATTTCTGAAATCCGAACCCCCCCGAGCCCCCCCGATCCGAGGCCGATCCGAGTCAGGCTCGACTTTTCCCGCCTGACTCGGATCTGAAATCGAGGCAAAACGTCATCATCCCGACTTCCGGGTCTCGCGGGTTTTGGATCCTATATAAGGTACCCGCGTCGACGCCATTTTCTCACTCGGCTGTGGACAGTGAAGAGGGAGGGTGGGAGTTAGGGCTGGCTGGGCTGTGTAGTGTAGTGTAGTGCAAAGTAGTGTTGTGCTGTGCTGTGCTGCGCTGTGCTGCTGTTGTCCATAGGGGCTGTGTCCACTACTTCAAAGTCCATAGGGGCTGGCTGTGTTGTGCTGTGCTGCTGTTGTTAATAGGGGCTGTGTCCACTACTTCAAAGTCCATAGGGGCTGGCTGGACTGTGTTGTGCAGTCAGTTCTCCATAGGGGCTGTGTCCACTCCAAAGTCCTGTGCAGTGTCCCAGTCCTAAAGGGGTGCTGTAGTGTTGTCCAGGGGGTGCTCTGTCCATCAGGGGTGCTCCCCCCAAGTGCTAACAAAAATAATATTTTTTCTGTGTTTGTGAATTGTGTGCGCAGTAGCCGCACGTGCATCAACAAAGTAGTGCCAAGCGTGCGCCTGTGTCATAAGTAAAGGGCCGGCTGGCTTGACTGTTAAAGGGTGCTGTAACCCCCAAAGTACACTCCAGTCCAAAGCAAAAAAAAAAATATTTTCTGTGTTTGTGAATTGTGTGCGCAGTAGCCGCACGTGCATCAACAAAGTAGTGCCAAGCGTGCGCCTGTGTCATAAGTAAAGGGCCGGCTGGCTTGACCGTTAAAGGGTGCTGTAACCCCCAAAGTACACTCCAGTCCAAACCAAAAAAATATATATTTTCTGTGTTTGTGAATTGTCGGCGCAGTAGCCGCACGTGCATCAACAAAGTAGTGCCAAGCGTGCGCCTGTGTCATAAGTAAAGGGCCGGCTGGCTTGACCGTTTAAGGGTGCTGTAACCCCCAAAGTACACTCCAGTCCAAAGCAAAAAAAAAAATATTTTCTGTGTTTGTGAATTGTGTACGCAGTAGCCGCACGTGCATCAACAAAGTAGTGCCAAGCGTTCGCCTGTGTCATAAGTAAAGGGCCGGCTGGCTTGACCGTTAAAGGGTGCTTTAATCCCCAAAGTACACTCCAGTCCAAAGCAAAAAAAAAAATATTTTCTGTGTTTGTGAATTGTGTGCGCAGTAGCCGCACGTGCATCAACAAAGTAGTGCCAAGCGTGCGCCTGTGTCATAAGTAAAGGGCCAGCTGGCTTGACCGTTAAAGGGTGCTGTAACCCCCAAAGTACACTCCAGTCCAAACCAAAAAAATAATATTTTCTGTGTTTGTGAATTGTGTGCGCAGTAGCCGCACGTGCATCAACAAAGTAGTGCCAAGCGTGCGCCTGTGTCATAAGTAAAGGGCCGGCTGGCTTGACCGTTAAAGGGTGCTGTAACCCCCAAAGTACACTCCAAACCAAATAAAAAAATGTTTTCTGTGTTTGTGAATTGTGTGCGCAGTAGCCACACGTGCATCAACAAAGGAGCAGCGCCAAGCGTGCGCCTGTGTCCCATAAGTAAAGAGCCGGCTGGCTCATTTCTTAAAGGGTGGTGTAACCCACAAAGTGCACTACTCTCCAGCAAAAATAAAATAATATTTTCTGTGTTTGTGTGCGCCTTAGCCGCACGTATATATCAATATAACATAAATGGAGGACCAAACTTTCTCCGATAAAAATAAAATAGGGAAAGATCAAGAACCACTTCCTCCTAGTGCTGTTGCTGCTGCTGGGAGTTGTTCATCATCCCAGAGAGGAAGTAGGAACACCACTACTTTTACTAAACAATTGACCCTCCAACAGTCCCTAGCGATGAGGATGAAGTACGACAGCAGTCATCCTGAAGCAAAACGTATAACTGAGGCCTTGACTGCTATGTTGGTGTTAGACGTGCGTCCGGTATCCGCCATTAGTGCAGTGGGATTTAGACAATTGATGGAGGTAGTGTGTCCCCGGTTCCAAATCCCGTCTAGATTCCACCTGCATCCTCAAAGCAGCAGCGACAAGCGTGCGTCTGTCTGTTAAAGGGTGGTGTAACCCTCAAAGTGCGCTCCGCAAACAATAAAAAAATTCTTATTTTTTTTTCTGTCTTTGTGAAATGTGTGGGCTGTAGCCGCACCTGCATCCTTAAAGCAGCAGCGACAAGCATGCGTCTGTCTGTTAAAGGGTGGTGTAACCCTCAAAGTGCGCTCCACAAACAATAAAAATATTCTTCTTTTTTTTTATGTCTTTGTGAATTGTGTGGGCTGTAGCCGCACTTGCATCCTCAAAGCAGCAGCGACAAGCGTGCGTCTGTCTGTTAAAGGGTGGTGTAACCCTCAAAGTGCTCCAAAAAATAAAAAACTATTTTTTTATGTGTTTGTGACTTGTGTGCGATGTAGCCGCACGTGCATCAACACAGTAGCAGCGTCAAGCGTGCGCCTGTGTCATAAGTCAAGGGCTGGTTTGGACATCTGGTCCGGACTGAAGGACGTGCCAACAATTTCTGACAAGTCTACTGTCACTGCATATGATACTGTCCTCAAAGCAGCAGCGACAAGCGTGCGTCTGTCTGTTAAAGGGTGGTGTAACCTTCAAAGTGCGCTCCACAAACAATAAAAATATTCTTTTTTTTCTGTCTTTGTGAAATGTGTGGGCTGTAGCCGCACCTGCATCCTTAAAGCAGCAGCGACAAGCGTGCGTCTGTCTGTTAAAGGGTGATGTAACCCTCAAAGTGCGCTCCACAAACAATAAAAAAATTCTTATTTTTTTTTCTGTCTTTGTGAAATGTGTGGGCTGTAGCCGCACCTGCATCCTTAAAGCAGCAGCGACAAGCGTGCGTCTGTCTGTTAAAGGGTGATGTAACCCTCAAAGTGCGCTCCACAAACAATAAAAAAATTCTTATTTTTTTTTCTGTCTTTGTGAATTGTGTGGGCTGTAGCCGCACTTGCATCCTCAAAGCAGCAGCGACAAGCGTGCGTCTGTCTGTTAAAGGGTGGTGTAACCCTCAAAGTGCGCTCCACAAACAATAAAAAAATTCTTCTTTTTTTTTCTGTCTTTGTGAATTGTGTGGGCTGTAGCCGCACTTGCATCCTCAAAGCAGCAGCGACAAGCGTGCGTCTGTCTGTTAAAGGGTGGTGTAACCCTCAAAGTGCACTCCACAAACAATAAAAATATTCTTCTTTTTTTTTCTGTCTTTGTGAAATGTGTGGGCTGTAGCTGCACCTGCATCCTTAAAGCAGCAGCGACAAGCGTGCGTCTGTCTGTTAAAGGATTACATCGGTGACAACATCCAAGTAGGCATGTCAGACAGTCCGTACCTGTACTGGCAGGAAAAAGAAGCAATTTGGAGGTCCCTGTACAAACTGGCTCTATTTTACCTGAGTTGCCCCCCCTCCAGTGTGTACTCCGAAAGAGTGGAAAGGCGTAGGAGGTTGCTTCCACAAAATGTGGAGAAGATGATGTTCATAAAATGAATTATCAACTCTTCCAGGGAGACCAGCCTCCTGAACGTACAGAGGGACCTGTGGTTGTGGATTCCAGCAGGGACGAATTAATACTCTGTGAGGATGAGGATGTACACAACACTGAAGAGGGTGAGGAATCGGTGGATGAGGAGGATGAGGACGACATCTTGCCTCCGTAGAGCCAGTTTGTGCAGGGACAGATTAATTGCCAGCTTGTTTTGTGGGGGCCCAAACGAACCAATCATTTCAGCCACAGTCGTGTGGCAGACCCTGGCGCTGAAATGTTTGGTTTGTTAAAGTGTGCATGTCCTGTTTATACAACATAAGGGTGGGTGGGAGGGCCCAAGGACAATTCCATCTTGCACCTCTTTTTTTTCTTTGAATTATGTACTGTTTGGGGCCTAGTTTTTCAAACTGCCATCCTGTCTGCCACTGCAGTGTCACTCCTAGTTGGACCACGTGTTTGTGCCGCCCACTCGTATCTCTTAGCATAGTCATCCAGCTACCTCGGTGCAACCTTTTGGATATAAAAACACTATTGTGAGGTGTTCAGAATAGACTGGAAATGAGTGGAAATTAAGGTTATTGAGGTTAATAATAGCATAGGAGCAGAAAAACACACAAATTCTGTGATTTTAGCTGTTTTTATGCTTTTTTTTAAAAAAAAATACAGATCCAAAACACAAAACCCAGAACCCAAAACACGGAAGGGTGGTTTTGGCAAAACCAATCCAGATCCAAAACACGAAGAAAGATCCAGATCCAAAGCCAAAACACAAAACACGAAGTGGCCGGTGCACACCCCTAGGATTAAGGGGAGGGCTAGGGTTAGGCACTAGGGAGGGATGGTTAGGTTTAGGCTGTGGGGTGGTTAGTTTAGGCTGCGGGGAGGGAGGGGCAGGTGAAGGGTAATATACTTACCTTCATCTGTCAGCATTTAAACCCAGTTGGAATGCCGGCATCGGGATTCTGACCACCAGGATCCCGAGTGCCGGCATTCCGTACCCATCCCCTTGTTCTCTTATTGCCATCTAAGGATGATGGTAACAGATTGAAATAATTAAAATATTCTTTGAATAAACTATTTTTTAAAGAATGAGATTTTTAAAGTATTTTATAATTTGTTTAAAGAATGTAATCTGCACTTGCACAGCTGCTCATGAGCAGGGTGACTGGAGTGTGGGGGCGGGGCGGTTTGATTCTGGGTAAATGAAAGTTTCTTTAAATGTGCTCCTTGGGTACACATGAGATGGAGACTGAGCAAACAATGAAGCACAGAAACAAATAACCACAATATAAAGATAAAGACGACACAATCACAAAAGATGGGAGGGTCAAACATAGGGAACCAGAGGAAGAGACAAAAAGGCAAGGAAAAATCTGCACTTAGATGTGGCTTTTAAATAACGAGACTGATGCTATAATTTATGTTTAGTTATATTAAGTATATTTTAACTCTGTTCCCCTTCTGTGTACTCCCCTTCTGCATCCACATACAGCAGCATTCTTATTTTGCATTGGTCAAAGCAGTGCTGTAGCTCATTATCTGTCAGCTGTCTCAACAGCTCCGTCATTTTCTTCTCTACCTCAGTAACTGATGCAAAACGAGCTCCCTTAAGTATAGGTTTGACTTTAGGTAAAAGATAGAAGTCACGCGATGCTAGGTTTGATGAGTATGGAGGGCGTTTTAGCACTGCAATCAGTTTCTCAGCCAAAAACTGCTTCACAGAGTGAGCTGTGTGGTCGGTGCGTTGTCCTGATGGAGGATGAAACCATTTTTCCACAACTCTTTCTTCTAATTATTTCCCACAATGTTGCTAGAACATTTTTGTAGTAATGTTTATTCATCATTTGGATGCTGAGTCAACGGTCAAATTGAAACATTTTCTAATTTTTTCCACAGTTTTTGATGTGCAAGGCCTTCCCGGACGTTCATCATCTTCATCATCATCACCACTAAATATTGTGTGCCACTCAAACACACGTGCACGTGACATACAATCTGCCCGTAAGCCTTGGCTAGCATACGGAAAGATTCATTGGGCGTTTTGTTAAATGTAACTCAAAATGTTAGCTCCTCTTTTGAACTAAGAATTTTTAAGACACCCAGGAAAAACACAACTTCTTCAAACACTGTTTGATAGCAAATTATCAATGCGAGAGGGGTGAAACTTGCAAAACCGTTTTGGGATAGTCCAAGGTCAATATTCTCCCACTTCCTTTTAACACAAGTACAGTCTCGTTATATAATAGCCACACCTCGTATATCCATACAAAAGTTGGGGTGCCGCGGCATACATTGGGACACACATACTGTATAAACAAACTGTGCTCTATTGTAAGAAGGGAAGTAAGAAAGTTTTTTTGGAACGGTCTTCTCGTTCCTCTTCTGCTCAGAGTTCCTGCTGCCATTAGCTGAATGGAGACACAACTGCTGCTCGCTTTTACTTTGTAACAGTGTTACATTCCAGCTCAGACAGACAAGACGCAGTAAGGGCTTAATGAATACATATGTTTAAGTGGGTGTGGTATATTTTTTCGACATCCACCATGTCGACACTGCTGAAATGTCATCATGATTAGATTGACAAACGTCCCTGGTAGTCTAGTGGTGATTTATCTGGCACGACAGCTCCGGTGGCTCCAGCGATGTCTCCCAGGTCTGGTGATGATGACTTCTGGCCGATCCAGGGGTGCTTGCAGCGGGAAGTATGACTAATCCTAACCCTCCCCCTAGTGCCTAACCCTAACCTTCCCTCCTGCAGCCTAACCCTAAGCAGTCCATGCAGGCTACTTGCCGACATGTGAACATGTCGACATTCTGCACATACCAATATGTTCAATGACGACATCATAACTGTCAACTTTATAAACCCTCTGCAAGACAATATTAAGATTATAAATTTAGGCTATAAATAAATTTGAATAGTTATATTATCCCAAAACAGTATTTTGTCTACAGCAGAGTTATTTAACATGCGGCACTCCAGCTGTGGGAAACTACACATTCCGGCATGCCGTGTACAGATATAGCAAAAGTGTGGCAGGGCATCCTGGAATGTTTAGTTGCACAGCAGCTGGAGGGCCGCATGTTTAATTTCCCTGGTCTACACTGAGGGCTCGTAAGCGGCTGCTCGTTCGCTCCGAGCGATGTTTGACGAACTGCGCATGCGTACGATCGTAATACGCATACGCGAACCAGTCAGTGCGGCCGAAAATCATTTGTAGGCTAAATAGCGAATGCCTGATAATATGAGTGACAGGAGGAGGCGTATGTGGGTGGTAACAGGGGAAGGTGCTTGAAAACGGGGAGTGGAGATCAGAACGCAGGCGTGCTTAAAGGTCAAAACGGGCGTTTTATGGGTGTGCATAATTAATACAGCAGCGTCACTGACCACGTCACTGGGTTATTTTATAGCCAGAACTGCTCGCAAATTTGTGGTAGCAAAAACCAACCACAAGAATAGCGAGCAGTTCATATGCTGGTCGATGTACTCGATTAATCTAATAAATAGCGGACATGACGTAGGATGCGTGCGGCCAGGGGGCGTATTTTTCCAAAAAACGACCGCAAGTTTGGTTCGCTCGTTCATACATAGAGGCGTGAACAGACCGCAAACAGCGAACGGTTCATTTGAATAGCCACCCCTATTTTCTGGACGAGCGAGCGCTAATTGCGTCCGGCTCTGAATCAGGCCCTGTGTCATTTGAGTTTGATATACTTGCAGCAGCGCACATAGAACTATCTATATGTTTCCCGTCTGCTTGTTTTTCAGAGTTACGTATCAGTTGCTATTCAACATTTTATGGGGTTACACATTCTTGCAACTCAGAAATACTTCTTAACAAATTGAAAATAAAAATCCAAACCAAAAAGTTCAGTTTTCCACATGTGACAAGACATTTTACATATTTTAGTAATTAAGCATTCGTCATTGAGAGTTTGGTGTTTTTACAAACAGAAAAAAAACTTACAGTAAACAACATTAAATAAAGAAAAAATGGAGAGAATTAAAGCCGGACGCTCTGAATCAGGGCTTTTTTTTTTTTTTGCACGGACTCCTGGCCGCTCGCATAGCTGTGGGTGACCACCCACAGCTATTGCGAGCTGCCAGGATGATGGTCGCGATGGTCAAGACCATCGCGACCATCGGGGCTTGCAACGAGACCCTTGTGGTAAGGTCTCATGGCCGCAAGCCCCAGAGAGCTTCTGGCTCTAATAGAGCCCTAAGCTCTCCCACTGACATCACTGGTGATGTCAGTGGGGCCGCTCACAAACGGCAGGCGTTCACATGGGAACGCCTCCGTTTGTGAAGCCACCCCACCTCGCCACGCCTACAAGAGATCACACCATCGACCCCCTCTCGAGCGCTCAAGCGCTTGCGAACGGGTCTGAATCAGGCCCTAAGACTGAAGCATTTGCATTCTTTACCATAAATGTCACAGTAAGTAGACACTGGGCTTGATTCACTACGGAACGCAATTCTGCTTATACGCACGCAGCGCAGTTGCTTATATCAGCGGTGCTATTTAAATGTGTGCATTCACATTGTGATCGCAACCAGACATAAGGAAGCCCACTTCCCCTTACCCACATCCGTATACTAGGGGAACATAGCGAAACCATCGGTAACATTGAGTAACATCGGACCCATATGCACACTTGCACAAGCCCTGACCTAGCAGCACACTATCAGTGCTATGGCTGCATATGGCCACGCAGTGGATAATTTATGCATGCCCCTGCAACGGCATTGAAACTCACTGGTACGCCTGCATTTGCCTGACCACCCCCCTGTCACCACCCACAAACGGCCCTTCCTGTCAATCACTCTGCTCTAAGTCTACGTAGCTTCTGAAAACGCAGTTCCTGTCACAATTGCTAGTTCGCGCATGCGCACTGTGATGCATATGCATGCGCGCAACGCAACAATCGACCAATTGCATGCGTCTTTGTAACTGCGTTCCTTCCTGAATCAGGCCCACTGTGTCTTGCTTGATCACCCACATTTGAGCTAAGAAGAGGATTGGGATACACAACATCATAAGAGAACTTAGCAAGAGTGAACACAATGAACAATAATATTCCAATACCCCAGGGACCGCTAGAGAGCAACTTGCGTCAAAGGGATTGAGGCATGATTTGCCTTCGCAGGAAGCCTGGAGAATTCAGAAGCAAACCATATAGCCCAAATATTATTAAACTTAGATTCCGCATTTATAGCTATGTTGGTGTACTTTTCATGTGCCATCATGACGTTAACCAAAAAAAGCCAATGGTTATAAACTGGACCAGTAGCGGCCAATGCACGACTTTAGCCGACATGCAGATGTTCAACACGTATTGATTAGTAAATTTGTCCACACACTGTTATATATTTTGCATGATTTGCCGATTTCGACGCATCGGAATGACAAATCGTGCAAAATATGTCCACTCACGATCACAATGCCGATGGGGTCGTACGTCGCATCTTCAGATCTTCCCTCCTGCTAGTAAGATCTGGCAATCTCGTTATCGATGCACTGGAATTAGTTAAGGACGCACGATAGGTCGTTAGTAGATCGTTTTTCAAAATGAACACTTTATGCACAATATCGTCAGTCCAGGACTGCCGGGGAGTTCAAGGGAAATAATTAACGACATTGGATCTTTTGTGGGCACCTATAGATTTGCAATAAAAATGAGTACAAATTAGACACAGTTCTACGAGAACCAATTGACAACATTAATTTTTTAATGGGAATTTAATCCAAAATAACCAGGGGGGTCATCTGGGAATTGGGTGGACAAGGCATGGCAAAGCTGTAAATACTGAAAAAATGGACAGTGGAGAGACCAAACTCTTGTTGAAGTAGACTAAATGACTTAAGAACCCCAGAAGTGTATAATTAACTCATGGAGACCACTCTCCACCTGCCCCAAACCTCACAGACCTGCAGAGCAGAAAGCTCAGGTACAGCTCGAGAGTGCCACAGGGGAGTATCCAGGTCAAGACCCTCCATCCCCACCAGCTTCGAGTCATGATCCCATATGCATGCTGCCTGAATTATTAAGGGGATATTAGCTCTATTAACCCAATCATATAACTGAGTCTGTAGAGGGGTATGAGACAGACCCAACTGGGCAACTAGTACTATAGAAAGTGCTATAGGATCTGGGTACCTAAGCCACCACCACAGATGGGCCAGTTGGGATGCATATTAATACAGCTGGAAATGTGGGAGTGCAAGTCCTCCCTTCGGCCTTATTCTCGCAAGAACATTGAGTTGTACCCTGGCATGACAATCCGCTCAGACCAGAGAGGAAAGGAGACTATTTATCTTAGGGAGATAAGCACCACACAACATTTTACATATTTCTTATATATTTGTACTAGACTGTGCACTATTTTAAGGAAAGATGGACATACATGGGCAACTTACTATGTGTTTGAGTCATTTACATGTATTCTGTATGCTATAATAAACATGTCAGTAATCTTAGTGTCCCCTCCCTCTAAAAATAATACACTTGCCCCAGCTTGACTAATTCTTCCCTAATTCCATGGGCATTGGGCTTGGTTTGGAGGTGGACACTACTGCATGCGTGGCTCACATGTTTGCAGTGGCGATAATATGCAAATGCTAATTTCAGCCTTCCTCTTGTATACTAGGGTACGAAGGACTCTGCAAGCTCTGAGACGCCCACTTTCAATGCTTGTGCACAGAGCAATTTTGTAAACACTCCATCATTGGCGCACCATCGCTTGCACCATCAACACTTACGACGCCCTATGGCTGGTGCAGTGTTTCCTTCTGAAAATTCTCTAAACATGGCCTCTGTGGTTGTGGATCTGCATTTGAGAACGCAGACACATTCACTGACATGCCCTTCACACTCCCATAATATGCCCATGAGACAGCCTTTATTTGCATTCACTTCAGGCCACCTACAAGACACCGCCCAGGAATGCCCATGGCTTTCCATCGCCAGCTCAAATGGGAGCGATTCCATGCGTGACAGCAGTCTCTGCAAACACCCAGTGGTACACATGTGCTATAGCGGTTTCTAGGTTACGCGCAGTAGCAAATCAGTGGCAAACGCAGGATTTTGAAAGGGGGGTTTCCAAATACATGGTTACAGAACCAATGACAAAAAGTCTTAACAAGAATAAGCCACATGCAACATACAATTTATTGTGTACTTCAAGTGTTCTAATATAAATAACAATAAATAATATAAATAAAAACAAAATTTAAACTACCAGTGCAATTTCAACATTTGAACTAAACGTAACTGACAGACACACTCATACACACTCATACACACACACTGACAGATATACTCATACACACATGCACTGACACACACTCATACACACACACTGACAGACACACTCATACACACACACAATGACACACACTCATACACACACACACACACTGACAGATATACTCATACACACATACACTGACACACACTCATACACACACTGACAGACACACTCATACACACACACACACACTCATACACATACACTGACACACACTCATACACACACACACACACACTGACACACACACTGACACACACTCATTGACAGACACACTCATACACACACTCATACACATACACTGACACACACTCATACACACACTGACAGACATACTCATACACACACACACTGACAGACACACTCATACACACACACTGACAGACATACTCATACACACACACTGACAGACACACATACACACACTGACAGAAACACATACACACACTGCAGCGCTCACCTAAAAAACACGAATGCAGAGCCAAAAGCAGTCCTCTGGCATCAATAAATATTATCTCCCCCCCTTTAACAAATACAGCAGTCCTCTGGCATCCCCCCCCCCTTTCACAAATACAGCAGTCCTCTGTCTGGCATCCCCCCTCTCCCCCCCCCCCCTGCTGCCCGCTAATACATACAGCAGTAATCTGCTTACATTTATTAAACATTATCCTTATCCCCCGGCAACCCCACCAACGTCAAGCGGCTCCAGGACTCGTCAGCGCTGGCAGTACTGGACACCCGGCAGCAAGCGCTCTCATCCACTCACATTGCCGGTCACGGTGCCGCTATGGGAACTGACTGGGTTGGGCTTGCGCGCTGCAACTCCCCCCTACAGCCAGCCCAGGCAGTGTCGTCTTTTCTTTACAAAAAAAAAGATATTGTGTTCAGCTACTCGGCGGGCCAGCGGTGATGGAGCAACGGGCAGGGGGGGGGGTTTCTAGGTACTCAGAAACCCCCCCTGCGTGCGCGGGTGCAAATAATCGCTAAACTGTGCAAACATCATCACTGTGTTCACCTCTAGGTCAGACCCATTGAATAGAGTATGTGGCAGGAGGCAATTTATGTAGGCTTTCTGGTTCTTTAAAAGCAAATTTCTCCCGTGGCTGTAACTTTAGGAGGAAGAATGAAAAGATCAGTATGCAAACCCGATAGCTTATGTACAAATCCGATGTTTGGGGATCTGCACATGGGCAGCACACGGTCTGGACATGTGCAGAACGGGTCCTGTGCAATCGCTCGCAGTCCCCCCTTAGCTGCAGTATGATTGATGGGTACGGGGACTGGGACCATTCTTAAAAATGGGGGGGTGTAGCCTCCATATTGTAAGCATGCGGAGTCCAGGGTCTGCATTGTCGGATGCAGAATTCCTGGATCCGGCTGACCAGTTCCGGCGGCCAGTCTGAGTAAGCCTCGACTTATGCAGACTGGCCGAGGGCTGCAACCATCACGACCATCGTTCCGATGCTCGAGCTTCTGGGATTGTAGATGAAGGAGGCATCTATCACCTACAGATGCCTCCCACTGCATTTGCATTTTAGTTGTATGGTATTGCACAGCTGCTTCCCTGCGGCTGAGTAATACTGGACAAATCCTAATCGGGCCCTTAGTCTCTAAATTATGCCCTTATAGTACAGCTTCTTGGTTATCTAAGTCAAATCTTACATTTCTGCAATTTCTGTAACTTTAAACAGCAAGTGTTACAGATATGATTTTATATTATAGGTCTCTCCTGAATTTATGAGTAAATTAGGGATTCAGAATTTTTTCAATTATTTTGAGTTTGCACAAATCTAAAAATATGGAATTGGTGCATCTAAAATATACAAGTAGATGCTAAAATTAATGCAGAAGCCAAACAAACACTATTGGATACAATTATTCATGCATATTATTATAGCAAAAATAAAATGGATATGATTAAAAAGCAATCATGACAGGATTTTAGGGTCCAAAAAGGTGCTATATGGTCTTTAGTATGAGGGATGATTAACTATAATTCTAGTGAGTAAGCACCCATTCTAAAATTACCTTTGCAGTGCTTTCAATGTCACCGCACTTCAGCAGTTTTGGACGCTGTACTTTCAATTCAGTGGATGGAAATGCTGAAGACGTGATAGCTTTGAAAAGCGATGTACCATATGGTAAATGCAGCCCCAAGTGTTTTAAATGGAATCAGTATGATTTAACGCTGGCCGCATGGCCATTGGTTCAAATCCCGACAGCCGAACCCCAGCAGGGGTGAAGATCCCGAACGTCCAAAGTTAAGTATAAACTAACCTAATTCTACTCCCTAACTCTAACCCTCCTTTAGGGGTGCCTAACCCTAACCCCCACCAAAGTGCCTAAGTCTAACCCCCCCCAAGTGCCTAAGTCTAACCCCCCCTTCCCCGCATCCTAACCCTAAGTCTCCCGGGAGGGTGCCTAACCCTAAACCCCCCTTCCCCTAGAATACCCTAAACCTCCCAAGGGGGTGCCTAACCCTAGACCCTAAGCCCCCCCCCGCGCGGCTGTCCGCAACCGGCGACTGGCTTACCTTCGACCGGTAAGCCGGGAGACGGGCTCCCGGCGTAGGTCTAATGACAGGCATCGGGATTTTGACGCCTGTCATTAGACACTTGCCGGGATTAGACAGTCTGGAAGCCTGCGGTCGGGAGTATGCCCGTCGGCTTCCCGACTGCTTCCCGTTTTGCATCACCTGGTCTTAATGATTGTACTGCTATAGTTCTACAGTCATGGGGCATTATGTCAAACTAACTTCAATGTATTTCAAAATCCAGGTTCAATATTTAAAATGTCCATATGTGTACATCCATATTTCACATAGAAATAAACTAAGCCCTTAGTACATGTATTTTTCTGCTATATTGTCTTCTCATCCAAAGTCTCCTTTCTAAATGCTACTACAGTACTTGTTGCAGACACATCAATAACAATTCATCCCCAGAAACACACACTGGCTAAACCAAGGGTGTTCAAACTTTTTTCTTGGATTGCCATATTAAGAAAATGGCTTTGAACGCAAGGTTACAGGTTTTTTTTGGTCAAAGCTCAGAGCTCCCCTCTCATATCCTTATAAGTCTGCTCGACTCCCCCCCCAAGATTTTGCTTCATTACTCTATGAGTTCAATTCAATCAAGACATAATGGTTGAGTTTCTGTTGCAATGGCACAGAAATGCTGGCAACAGCTACTGAACCCCTCGCGGCCCGATCTTGCCCCAGATTAAATAATTTTTGTACGCAGCCCTATCCACAAGTCTGGCAGTATCTTAAGTGTGGCATATAGCCACTCTTATTCGTGCCCAAATGAATTGGCCCCATATGAACATAATCTAAGTCCTCTTTGTTTTATTGCTAAACTATCAGGATGGAATATGTAATATATAACATGTAAAGATGTGAATATTATAGCACATTGCAATTGCTAGTATACAATTTAACAATTAGTTCTCATCACCTTGTGTAAAATTAATATGCCTATCAGCAGAGGTGCCAAGAGGGGTGGAGAGCAAGTACTAATTACCCAGGCCCGGGCTTGTTAGAGGGGCCCAGGTCTGATGTTGCCCCCTCAACCTCTTTTCTGTCATCAGCCCAGCACATGCTGCTGTGTGCTAGGCTGCAGTGTGAGACCAGGGAGACTGCTACCGCTAAGCAGCAGTCTCCTCTCCTCTGCCTGTGGGGGGATTGATAGTGCATCTCCTGGAGTTGTGCCAGGCTGAGGAGCTCACAGCAACCCCCTCCCCAGTGTGCAGCAAATAGGTTTTTTTCCAAAGGTGCATGGCCAGGCCGCCTGCTTAGGCCATGCCTATCAGTCTATGGAATTGCTTTTAGCATCCTTGAGTACAACCAACATTTCCCGATCGTCGAGATATTGACCACATCCCATTCCTTGTATTTAGAATTATATTTTTAAGAAACAATCATAAATTGATTATCATTCACCACAAGTTAATTACGTAATGTAATAATACTCAAGTTTAAGATCGTTGTATACACCAAGGTGAGGCTGTTATTACCTATTGTATTTTGCACATTAAAATCTAAAGATACAGCACATACAAATAAATATAATATAAAAATTACTAAATCCACAACATTATACACATGATCATATAAAGTAAAATGATAAGTACATCAGTTTTTATGTAATAGGATAATCTGCTATAAAGATAACAAAACATTAAATAACAAATAAACAATAATTATTTTATAAATAAACAGTAAAATCTTGAGATCTAACAAGCAAAAATTTTTAAAAAATAAATAGGAAAAAAATAAAAAAAGAATACTACAGAAGTAAAATAAAATAAAAAGATTCAATTTCCAGGATAGCCATAGACAGATGTTATTTAAGTCTATATTTTCATTCACCTGTTAGAACCTTAGAGTCCAATGCAAAAATTCAATAGGCTTCTTTTTTACAAATCATCCTGAATCTATCCCCACCTATCAATGTAATTTTAATATATTCTATAGCCCTAAGTTTCACTCAAGAATGATCAGCTCCATGCTGATTCACACATTTACTTGGAAGACTATGTTTATATACTCTAGAATATTTTGCCTAGGTTCTAAATTATGATTATTCATGATTCTAGTAGTGTATCAACATATTGCAATTCACACTCACGTTCAATGAAGACCACGTGTTGCTTGGCAATTGATATAGCCAGTGGCAGAATTTGCCTAGGGGCTGTGAGGCTGCAGCCCCCCCAGTATCCACCACCTCAGTGTAGTCAGTGTAGTGCAGTGCAGCCCCCCTCATCTAAGAGGGTAGGAGCCGCCGCTGGAAATAACTCTCTATTTCGAATTTATCTTCAGATGATTTTAATCTAAAACTGCAACATCTATTTTCAATAAAGCCACCAGTAATACATCATCCTGTATTAAACCTAAAGATCCTTTTTTTCTGGAATCAATTGAATACCCAGAGATCACAGCATGAGGTTTTATTTTTAGTTGTATTGATAATCTTATTTAAATCATTTACTTTGTTTATTTGGTTTTACTTTGAATTTCCCGAAAAATTCCATTCGTTTATTCATTTCTCCTCATATAGAGGAGAAACTATGGGTAAAATTATTTATTGAAATTGCAAGATACTAAAACTAAAAGCAAATATATATATTCTCTCACAAAAGGGTACCTCTGAATCTGTGGGTGACAGAATATGGGAGATAAAGCACAGCTAATGCTCTCTCTACTATTTTATGGTTTTACATAATTCTGCAGTGTTTGGCCTGTTTATTTTAGTAGTAGTGATACTTTTTCAATCCCTATAATTTATGCATATGCAGAATCCAAGAGTTTTTGTGGATTATGTTTTTTTGTGAAAGAAATAAATTAAGGGAGCCACTTGTATATGAAAAAGAGCATCTGTTGAACAATTTATCCTGATATGCAGAAGTTGTCTCTTTGGTGTATTGTTTTTCCAACTAGGAAGATGGTTAATATAATACTTTAAGTAATGATTAAAATCTGCTTATTTTTTATCAGTATTACGAACGGAATGGGATTGAAATGCCGGCGGCTGTTTAGCGGATGACCGACAGGATCAAGATCCCGTAAGGGGCAGGTAAATACCCTAACCTCCCCTGTCCCCCCCTAACCCTCCCCCTTAGTGCCTAACTCTAACCTACCCTCGCGGGTGTCTAACCCTAACCCCCCCCTTACCGTTCCCTAAACCTAACACTCCCGGGGGGGTGCCTAATCCTAACCTCTCCCTGGGGATGCCTAACCCTAACCCTCCCCCCTAGGGGTGCCTAACCCTAATCTCCCCCACCCAAACCTAACCCTAACCCCCGCTAGACTCCCTAATCCTAACTTTCCCCTCCTAACACTAAGGGCGCCCCGGACTTACCTTTGTTCAGGATGGCGTCCTCTGTGTTCTGGCGTCGGGATTATGATAGGCGTCGGTATTTCGACGCCTATCATAAATCCCTAGCCGGCATTCCGCTGTCGGGATTGTCTTACTAACTATATTTTCATTTCTAAAAGTGAAAATATTTCAGATATGTAAATTAAAGTGATTATTACTTCAGTGCTAAACAAAAGTATTAAAAGATGGTCTATTTACTAAGCTGTGTTAGGAGCTAAAGTGAACGGTGATAAGGTACCAGCCAATCAGCTCCTAACTGGCATGTGTTTGAAAAATGGCAGTTAGGAGCTGATTGGCTGGTACCTTATCACCGTTCACCTGTACTGGCAGGAAAAAGAAGCAATTTGGAGGTCCCTGTACAAACTGGCTCTATTTTACCTGAGTTGCCCCCCCTCCAGTGTGTACTCCGAAAGAGTGGAAAGGCGTAGGAGGTTGCTTCCACAAAATGTGGAGAAGATGATGTTCATAAAATGAATTATCAACTCTTCCAGGGAGACCAGCCTCCTGAACGTACAGAGGGACCTGTGGTTGTGGATTCCAGCAGGGACGAATTAATACTCTGTGAGGATGAGGATGTACACAACACTGAAGAGGGTGAGGAATCGGTGGATGAGGAGGATGAGGACGACATCTTGCCTCCGTAGAGCCAGTTTGTGCAGGGACAGATTAATTGCCAGCTTGTTTTGTGGGGGCCCAAACGAACCAATCATTTCAGCCACAGTCGTGTGGCAGACCCTGGCGCTGAAATGTTTGGTTTGTTAAAGTGTGCATGTCCTGTTTATACAACATAAGGGTGGGTGGGAGGGCCCAAGGACAATTCCATCTTGCACCTCTTTTTTTTCTTTGAATTATGTACTGTTTGGGGCCTAGTTTTTCAAACTGCCATCCTGTCTGCCACTGCAGTGTCACTCCTAGTTGGACCACGTGTTTGTGCCGCCCACTCGTATCTCTTAGCATAGTCATCCAGCTACCTCGGTGCAACCTTTTGGATATAAAAACACTATTGTGAGGTGTTCAGAATAGACTGGAAATGAGTGGAAATTAAGGTTATTGAGGTTAATAATAGCATAGGAGCAGAAAAACACACAAATTCTGTGATTTTAGCTGTTTTTATGCTTTTTTTAAAAAAAAAATACAGATCCAAAACACAAAACCCAGAACCCAAAACACGGAAGGGTGGTTTTGGCAAAACCAATCCAGATCCAAAACACGAAGAAAGATCCAGATCCAAAGCCAAAACACAAAACACGAAGTGGCCGGTGCACACCCCTAGGATTAAGGGGAGGGCTAGGGTTAGGCACTAGGGAGGGATGGTTAGGTTTAGGCTGTGGGGTGGTTAGTTTAGGCTGCGGGGAGGGAGGGGCAGGTGAAGGGTAATATACTTACCTTCATCTGTCAGCATTTAAACCCAGTTGGAATGCCGGCATCGGGATTCTGACCACCAGGATCCCGAGTGCCGGCATTCCGTACCCATCCCCTTGTTCTCTTATTGCCATCTAAGGATGATGGTAACAGATTGAAATAATTAAAATATTCTTTGAATAAACTATTTTTTAAAGAATGAGATTTTTAAAGTATTTTATAATTTGTTTAAAGAATGTAATCTGCACTTGCACAGCTGCTCATGAGCAGGGTGACTGGAGTGTGGGGGCGGGGCGGTTTGATTCTGGGTAAATGAAAGTTTCTTTAAATGTGCTCCTTGGGTACACATGAGATGGAGACTGAGCAAACAATGAAGCACAGAAACAAATAACCACAATATAAAGATAAAGACGACACAATCACAAAAGATGGGAGGGTCAAACATAGGGAACCAGAGGAAGAGACAAAAAGGCAAGGAAAAATCTGCACTTAGATGTGGCTTTTAAATAACGAGACTGATGCTATAATTTATGTTTAGTTATATTAAGTATATTTTAACTCTGTTCCCCTTCTGTGTACTCCCCTTCTGCATCCACATACAGCAGCATTCTTATTTTGCATTGGTCAAAGCAGTGCTGTAGCTCATTATCTGTCAGCTGTCTCAACAGCTCCGTCATTTTCTTCTCTACCTCAGTAACTGATGCAAAACGAGCTCCCTTAAGTATAGGTTTGACTTTAGGTAAAAGATAGAAGTCACGCGATGCTAGGTTTGATGAGTATGGAGGGCGTTTTAGCACTGCAATCAGTTTCTCAGCCAAAAACTGCTTCACAGAGTGAGCTGTGTGGTCGGTGCGTTGTCCTGATGGAGGATGAAACCATTTTTCCACAACTCTTTCTTCTAATTATTTCCCACAATGTTGCTAGAACATTTTTGTAGTAATGTTTATTCATCATTTGGATGCTGAGTCAACGGTCAAATTGAAACATTTTCTAATTTTTTCCACAGTTTTTGATGTGCAAGGCCTTCCCGGACGTTCATCATCTTCATCATCATCACCACTAAATATTGTGTGCCACTCAAACACACGTGCACGTGACATACAATCTGCCCGTAAGCCTTGGCTAGCATACGGAAAGATTCATTGGGCGTTTTGTTAAATGTAACTCAAAATGTTAGCTCCTCTTTTGAACTAAGAATTTTTAAGACACCCAGGAAAAACACAACTTCTTCAAACACTGTTTGATAGCAAATTATCAATGCGAGAGGGGTGAAACTTGCAAAACCGTTTTGGGATAGTCCAAGGTCAATATTCTCCCACTTCCTTTTAACACAAGTACAGTCTCGTTATATAATAGCCACACCTCGTATATCCATACAAAAGTTGGGGTGCCGCGGCATACATTGGGACACACATACTGTATAAACAAACTGTGCTCTATTGTAAGAAGGGAAGTAAGAAAGTTTTTTTGGAACGGTCTTCTCGTTCCTCTTCTGCTCAGAGTTCCTGCTGCCATTAGCTGAATGGAGACACAACTGCTGCTCGCTTTTACTTTGTAACAGTGTTACATTCCAGCTCAGACAGACAAGACGCAGTAAGGGCTTAATGAATACATATGTTTAAGTGGGTGTGGTATATTTTTTCGACATCCACCATGTCGACACTGCTGAAATGTCATCATGATTAGATTGACAAACGTCCCTGGTAGTCTAGTGGTGATTTATCTGGCACGACAGCTCCGGTGGCTCCAGCGATGTCTCCCAGGTCTGGTGATGATGACTTCTGGCCGATCCAGGGGTGCTTGCAGCGGGAAGTATGACTAATCCTAACCCTCCCCCTAGTGCCTAACCCTAACCTTCCCTCCTGCAGCCTAACCCTAAGCAGTCCATGCAGGCTACTTGCCGACATGTGAACATGTCGACATTCTGCACATACCAATATGTTCAATGACGACATCATAACTGTCAACTTTATAAACCCTCTGCAAGACAATATTAAGATTATAAATTTAGGCTATAAATAAATTTGAATAGTTATATTATCCCAAAACAGTATTTTGTCTACAGCAGAGTTATTTAACATGCGGCACTCCAGCTGTGGGAAACTACACATTCCGGCATGCCGTGTACAGATATAGCAAAAGTGTGGCAGGGCATCCTGGAATGTTTAGTTGCACAGCAGCTGGAGGGCCGCATGTTTAATTTCCCTGGTCTACACTGAGGGCTCGTAAGCGGCTGCTCGTTCGCTCCGAGCGATGTTTGACGAACTGCGCATGCGTACGATCGTAATACGCATACGCGAACCAGTCAGTGCGGCCGAAAATCATTTGTAGGCTAAATAGCGAATGCCTGATAATATGAGTGACAGGAGGAGGCGTATGTGGGTGGTAACAGGGGAAGGTGCTTGAAAACGGGGAGTGGAGATCAGAACGCAGGCGTGCTTAAAGGTCAAAACGGGCGTTTTATGGGTGTGCATAATTAATACAGCAGCGTCACTGACCACGTCACTGGGTTATTTTATAGCCAGAACTGCTCGCAAATTTGTGGTAGCAAAAACCAACCACAAGAATAGCGAGCAGTTCATATGCTGGTCGATGTACTCGATTAATCTAATAAATAGCGGACATGACGTAGGATGCGTGCGGCCAGGGGGCGTATTTTTCCAAAAAACGACCGCAAGTTTGGTTCGCTCGTTCATACATAGAGGCGTGAACAGACCGCAAACAGCGAACGGTTCATTTGAATAGCCACCCCTATTTTCTGGACGAGCGAGCGCTAATTGCGTCCGGCTCTGAATCAGGCCCTGTGTCATTTGAGTTTGATATACTTGCAGCAGCGCACATAGAACTATCTATATGTTTCCCGTCTGCTTGTTTTTCAGAGTTACGTATCAGTTGCTATTCAACATTTTATGGGGTTACACATTCTTGCAACTCAGAAATACTTCTTAACAAATTGAAAATAAAAATCCAAACCAAAAAGTTCAGTTTTCCACATGTGACAAGACATTTTACATATTTTAGTAATTAAGCATTCGTCATTGAGAGTTTGGTGTTTTTACAAACAGAAAAAAAACTTACAGTAAACAACATTAAATAAAGAAAAAATGGAGAGAATTAAAGCCGGACGCTCTGAATCAGGGCTTTTTTTTTTTTTTGCACGGACTCCTGGCCGCTCGCATAGCTGTGGGTGACCACCCACAGCTATTGCGAGCTGCCAGGATGATGGTCGCGATGGTCAAGACCATCGCGACCATCGGGGCTTGCAACGAGACCCTTGTGGTAAGGTCTCATGGCCGCAAGCCCCAGAGAGCTTCTGGCTCTAATAGAGCCCTAAGCTCTCCCACTGACATCACTGGTGATGTCAGTGGGGCCGCTCACAAACGGCAGGCGTTCACATGGGAACGCCTCCGTTTGTGAAGCCACCCCACCTCGCCACGCCTACAAGAGATCACACCATCGACCCCCTCTCGAGCGCTCAAGCGCTTGCGAACGGGTCTGAATCAGGCCCTAAGACTGAAGCATTTGCATTCTTTACCATAAATGTCACAGTAAGTAGACACTGGGCTTGATTCACTACGGAACGCAATTCTGCTTATACGCACGCAGCGCAGTTGCTTATATCAGCGGTGCTATTTAAATGTGTGCATTCACATTGTGATCGCAACCAGACATAAGGAAGCCCACTTCCCCTTACCCACATCCGTATACTAGGGGAACATAGCGAAACCATCGGTAACATTGAGTAACATCGGACCCATATGCACACTTGCACAAGCCCTGACCTAGCAGCACACTATCAGTGCTATGGCTGCATATGGCCACGCAGTGGATAATTTATGCATGCCCCTGCAACGGCATTGAAACTCACTGGTACGCCTGCATTTGCCTGACCACCCCCCTGTCACCACCCACAAACGGCCCTTCCTGTCAATCACTCTGCTCTAAGTCTACGTAGCTTCTGAAAACGCAGTTCCTGTCACAATTGCTAGTTCGCGCATGCGCACTGTGATGCATATGCATGCGCGCAACGCAACAATCGACCAATTGCATGCGTCTTTGTAACTGCGTTCCTTCCTGAATCAGGCCCACTGTGTCTTGCTTGATCACCCACATTTGAGCTAAGAAGAGGATTGGGATACACAACATCATAAGAGAACTTAGCAAGAGTGAACACAATGAACAATAATATTCCAATACCCCAGGGACCGCTAGAGAGCAACTTGCGTCAAAGGGATTGAGGCATGATTTGCCTTCGCAGGAAGCCTGGAGAATTCAGAAGCAAACCATATAGCCCAAATATTATTAAACTTAGATTCCGCATTTATAGCTATGTTGGTGTACTTTTCATGTGCCATCATGACGTTAACCAAAAAAAGCCAATGGTTATAAACTGGACCAGTAGCGGCCAATGCACGACTTTAGCCGACATGCAGATGTTCAACACGTATTGATTAGTAAATTTGTCCACACACTGTTATATATTTTGCATGATTTGCCGATTTCGACGCATCGGAATGACAAATCGTGCAAAATATGTCCACTCACGATCACAATGCCGATGGGGTCGTACGTCGCATCTTCAGATCTTCCCTCCTGCTAGTAAGATCTGGCAATCTCGTTATCGATGCACTGGAATTAGTTAAGGACGCACGATAGGTCGTTAGTAGATCGTTTTTCAAAATGAACACTTTATGCACAATATCGTCAGTCCAGGACTGCCGGGGAGTTCAAGGGAAATAATTAACGACATTGGATCTTTTGTGGGCACCTATAGATTTGCAATAAAAATGAGTACAAATTAGACACAGTTCTACGAGAACCAATTGACAACATTAATTTTTTAATGGGAATTTAATCCAAAATAACCAGGGGGGTCATCTGGGAATTGGGTGGACAAGGCATGGCAAAGCTGTAAATACTGAAAAAATGGACAGTGGAGAGACCAAACTCTTGTTGAAGTAGACTAAATGACTTAAGAACCCCAGAAGTGTATAATTAACTCATGGAGACCACTCTCCACCTGCCCCAAACCTCACAGACCTGCAGAGCAGAAAGCTCAGGTACAGCTCGAGAGTGCCACAGGGGAGTATCCAGGTCAAGACCCTCCATCCCCACCAGCTTCGAGTCATGATCCCATATGCATGCTGCCTGAATTATTAAGGGGATATTAGCTCTATTAACCCAATCATATAACTGAGTCTGTAGAGGGGTATGAGACAGACCCAACTGGGCAACTAGTACTATAGAAAGTGCTATAGGATCTGGGTACCTAAGCCACCACCACAGATGGGCCAGTTGGGATGCATATTAATACAGCTGGAAATGTGGGAGTGCAAGTCCTCCCTTCGGCCTTATTCTCGCAAGAACATTGAGTTGTACCCTGGCATGACAATCCGCTCAGACCAGAGAGGAAAGGAGACTATTTATCTTAGGGAGATAAGCACCACACAACATTTTACATATTTCTTATATATTTGTACTAGACTGTGCACTATTTTAAGGAAAGATGGACATACATGGGCAACTTACTATGTGTTTGAGTCATTTACATGTATTCTGTATGCTATAATAAACATGTCAGTAATCTGAGTGTCCCCTCCCTCTAAAAATAATACACTTGCCCCAGCTTGACTAATTCTTCCCTAATTCCATGGGCATTGGGCTTGGTTTGGAGGTGGACACTACTGCATGCGTGGCTCACATGTTTGCAGTGGCGATAATATGCAAATGCTAATTTCAGCCTTCCTCTTGTATACTAGGGTACGAAGGACTCTGCAAGCTCTGAGACGCCCACTTTCAATGCTTGTGCACAGAGCAATTTTGTAAACACTCCATCATTGGCGCACCATCGCTTGCACCATCAACACTTACGACGCCCTATGGCTGGTGCAGTGTTTCCTTCTGAAAATTCTCTAAACATGGCCTCTGTGGTTGTGGATCTGCATTTGAGAACGCAGACACATTCACTGACATGCCCTTCACACTCCCATAATATGCCCATGAGACAGCCTTTATTTGCATTCACTTCAGGCCACCTACAAGACACCGCCCAGGAATGCCCATGGCTTTCCATCGCCAGCTCAAATGGGAGCGATTCCATGCGTGACAGCAGTCTCTGCAAACACCCAGTGGTACACATGTGCTATAGCGGTTTCTAGGTTACGCGCAGTAGCAAATCAGTGGCAAACGCAGGATTTTGAAAGGGGGGTTTCCAAATACATGGTTACAGAACCAATGACAAAAAAGTCTTAACAAGAATAAGCCACATGCAACATACAATTTATTGTGTACTTCAAGTGTTCTAATATAAATAACAATAAATAATATAAATAAAAACAAAATTTAAACTACCAGTGCAATTTCAACATTTGAACTAAACGTAACTGACAGACACACTCATACACACTCATACACACACACTGACAGATATACTCATACACACATGCACTGACACACACTCATACACACACACTGACAGACACACTCATACACACACACAATGACACACACTCATACACACACACACACACTGACAGATATACTCATACACACATACACTGACACACACTCATACACACACTGACAGACACACTCATACACACACACACACACTCATACACATACACTGACACACACTCATACACACACACACACACACTGACACACACACTGACACACACTCATTGACAGACACACTCATACACACACTCATACACATACACTGACACACACTCATACACACACTGACAGACATACTCATACACACACACACTGACAGACACACTCATACACACACACTGACAGACATACTCATACACACACACTGACAGACACACATACACACACTGACAGAAACACATACACACACTGCAGCGCTCACCTAAAAAACACGAATGCAGAGCCAAAAGCAGTCCTCTGGCATCAATAAATATTATCTCCCCCCCTTTAACAAATACAGCAGTCCTCTGGCATCCCCCCCCCCTTTCACAAATACAGCAGTCCTCTGTCTGGCATCCCCCCTCTCCCCCCCCCCCCTGCTGCCCGCTAATACATACAGCAGTAATCTGCTTACATTTATTAAACATTATCCTTATCCCCCGGCAACCCCACCAACGTCAAGCGGCTCCAGGACTCGTCAGCGCTGGCAGTACTGGACACCCGGCAGCAAGCGCTCTCATCCACTCACATTGCCGGTCACGGTGCCGCTATGGGAACTGACTGGGTTGGGCTTGCGCGCTGCAACTCCCCCCTACAGCCAGCCCAGGCAGTGTCGTCTTTTCTTTACAAAAAAAAAGATATTGTGTTCAGCTACTCGGCGGGCCAGCGGTGATGGAGCAACGGGCAGGGGGGGGGGTTTCTAGGTACTCAGAAACCCCCCCTGCGTGCGCGGGTGCAAATAATCGCTAAACTGTGCAAACATCATCACTGTGTTCACCTCTAGGTCAGACCCATTGAATAGAGTATGTGGCAGGAGGCAATTTATGTAGGCTTTCTGGTTCTTTAAAAGCAAATTTCTCCCGTGGCTGTAACTTTAGGAGGAAGAATGAAAAGATCAGTATGCAAACCCGATAGCTTATGTACAAATCCGATGTTTGGGGATCTGCACATGGGCAGCACACGGTCTGGACATGTGCAGAACGGGTCCTGTGCAATCGCTCGCAGTCCCCCCTTAGCTGCAGTATGATTGATGGGTACGGGGACTGGGACCATTCTTAAAAATGGGGGGGTGTAGCCTCCATATTGTAAGCATGCGGAGTCCAGGGTCTGCATTGTCGGATGCAGAATTCCTGGATCCGGCTGACCAGTTCCGGCGGCCAGTCTGAGTAAGCCTCGACTTATGCAGACTGGCCGAGGGCTGCAACCATCACGACCATCGTTCCGATGCTCGAGCTTCTGGGATTGTAGATGAAGGAGGCATCTATCACCTACAGATGCCTCCCACTGCATTTGCATTTTAGTTGTATGGTATTGCACAGCTGCTTCCCTGCGGCTGAGTAATACTGGACAAATCCTAATCGGGCCCTTAGTCTCTAAATTATGCCCTTATAGTACAGCTTCTTGGTTATCTAAGTCAAATCTTACATTTCTGCAATTTCTGTAACTTTAAACAGCAAGTGTTACAGATATGATTTTATATTATAGGTCTCTCCTGAATTTATGAGTAAATTAGGGATTCAGAATTTTTTCAATTATTTTGAGTTTGCACAAATCTAAAAATATGGAATTGGTGCATCTAAAATATACAAGTAGATGCTAAAATTAATGCAGAAGCCAAACAAACACTATTGGATACAATTATTCATGCATATTATTATAGCAAAAATAAAATGGATATGATTAAAAAGCAATCATGACAGGATTTTAGGGTCCAAAAAGGTGCTATATGGTCTTTAGTATGAGGGATGATTAACTATAATTCTAGTGAGTAAGCACCCATTCTAAAATTACCTTTGCAGTGCTTTCAATGTCACCGCACTTCAGCAGTTTTGGACGCTGTACTTTCAATTCAGTGGATGGAAATGCTGAAGACGTGATAGCTTTGAAAAGCGATGTACCATATGGTAAATGCAGCCCCAAGTGTTTTAAATGGAATCAGTATGATTTAACGCTGGCCGCATGGCCATTGGTTCAAATCCCGACAGCCGAACCCCAGCAGGGGTGAAGATCCCGAACGTCCAAAGTTAAGTATAAACTAACCTAATTCTACTCCCTAACTCTAACCCTCCTTTAGGGGTGCCTAACCCTAACCCCCACCAAAGTGCCTAAGTCTAACCCCCCCCAAGTGCCTAAGTCTAACCCCCCCTTCCCCGCATCCTAACCCTAAGTCTCCCGGGAGGGTGCCTAACCCTAAACCCCCCTTCCCCTAGAATACCCTAAACCTCCCAAGGGGGTGCCTAACCCTAGACCCTAAGCCCCCCCCCGCGCGGCTGTCCGCAACCGGCGACTGGCTTACCTTCGACCGGTAAGCCGGGAGACGGGCTCCCGGCGTAGGTCTAATGACAGGCATCGGGATTTTGACGCCTGTCATTAGACACTTGCCGGGATTAGACAGTCTGGAAGCCTGCGGTCGGGAGTATGCCCGTCGGCTTCCCGACTGCTTCCCGTTTTGCATCACCTGGTCTTAATGATTGTACTGCTATAGTTCTACAGTCATGGGGCATTATGTCAAACTAACTTCAATGTATTTCAAAATCCAGGTTCAATATTTAAAATGTCCATATGTGTACATCCATATTTCACATAGAAATAAACTAAGCCCTTAGTACATGTATTTTTCTGCTATATTGTCTTCTCATCCAAAGTCTCCTTTCTAAATGCTACTACAGTACTTGTTGCAGACACATCAATAACAATTCATCCCCAGAAACACACACTGGCTAAACCAAGGGTGTTCAAACTTTTTTCTTGGATTGCCATATTAAGAAAATGGCTTTGAACGCAAGGTTACAGGTTTTTTTTGGTCAAAGCTCAGAGCTCCCCTCTCATATCCTTATAAGTCTGCTCGACTCCCCCCCCAAGATTTTGCTTCATTACTCTATGAGTTCAATTCAATCAAGACATAATGGTTGAGTTTCTGTTGCAATGGCACAGAAATGCTGGCAACAGCTACTGAACCCCTCGCGGCCCGATCTTGCCCCAGATTAAATAATTTTTGTACGCAGCCCTATCCACAAGTCTGGCAGTATCTTAAGTGTGGCATATAGCCACTCTTATTCGTGCCCAAATGAATTGGCCCCATATGAACATAATCTAAGTCCTCTTTGTTTTATTGCTAAACTATCAGGATGGAATATGTAATATATAACATGTAAAGATGTGAATATTATAGCACATTGCAATTGCTAGTATACAATTTAACAATTAGTTCTCATCACCTTGTGTAAAATTAATATGCCTATCAGCAGAGGTGCCAAGAGGGGTGGAGAGCAAGTACTAATTACCCAGGCCCGGGCTTGTTAGAGGGGCCCAGGTCTGATGTTGCCCCCTCAACCTCTTTTCTGTCATCAGCCCAGCACATGCTGCTGTGTGCTAGGCTGCAGTGTGAGACCAGGGAGACTGCTACCGCTAAGCAGCAGTCTCCTCTCCTCTGCCTGTGGGGGGATTGATAGTGCATCTCCTGGAGTTGTGCCAGGCTGAGGAGCTCACAGCAACCCCCTCCCCAGTGTGCAGCAAATAGGTTTTTTTCCAAAGGTGCATGGCCAGGCCGCCTGCTTAGGCCATGCCTATCAGTCTATGGAATTGCTTTTAGCATCCTTGAGTACAACCAACATTTCCCGATCGTCGAGATATTGACCACATCCCATTCCTTGTATTTAGAATTATATTTTTAAGAAACAATCATAAATTGATTATCATTCACCACAAGTTAATTACGTAATGTAATAATACTCAAGTTTAAGATCGTTGTATACACCAAGGTGAGGCTGTTATTACCTATTGTATTTTGCACATTAAAATCTAAAGATACAGCACATACAAATAAATATAATATAAAAATTACTAAATCCACAACATTATACACATGATCATATAAAGTAAAATGATAAGTACATCAGTTTTTATGTAATAGGATAATCTGCTATAAAGATAACAAAACATTAAATAACAAATAAACAATAATTATTTTATAAATAAACAGTAAAATCTTGAGATCTAACAAGCAAAAATTTTTAAAAAATAAATAGGAAAAAAATAAAAAAAGAATACTACAGAAGTAAAATAAAATAAAAAGATTCAATTTCCAGGATAGCCATAGACAGATGTTATTTAAGTCTATATTTTCATTCACCTGTTAGAACCTTAGAGTCCAATGCAAAAATTCAATAGGCTTCTTTTTTACAAATCATCCTGAATCTATCCCCACCTATCAATGTAATTTTAATATATTCTATAGCCCTAAGTTTCACTCAAGAATGATCAGCTCCATGCTGATTCACACATTTACTTGGAAGACTATGTTTATATACTCTAGAATATTTTGCCTAGGTTCTAAATTATGATTATTCATGATTCTAGTAGTGTATCAACATATTGCAATTCACACTCACGTTCAATGAAGACCACGTGTTGCTTGGCAATTGATATAGCCAGTGGCAGAATTTGCCTAGGGGCTGTGAGGCTGCAGCCCCCCCAGTATCCACCACCTCAGTGTAGTCAGTGTAGTGCAGTGCAGCCCCCCTCATCTAAGAGGGTAGGAGCCGCCGCTGGAAATAACTCTCTATTTCGAATTTATCTTCAGATGATTTTAATCTAAAACTGCAACATCTATTTTCAATAAAGCCACCAGTAATACATCATCCTGTATTAAACCTAAAGATCCTTTTTTTCTGGAATCAATTGAATACCCAGAGATCACAGCATGAGGTTTTATTTTTAGTTGTATTGATAATCTTATTTAAATCATTTACTTTGTTTATTTGGTTTTACTTTGAATTTCCCGAAAAATTCCATTCGTTTATTCATTTCTCCTCATATAGAGGAGAAACTATGGGTAAAATTATTTATTGAAATTGCAAGATACTAAAACTAAAAGCAAATATATATATTCTCTCACAAAAGGGTACCTCTGAATCTGTGGGTGACAGAATATGGGAGATAAAGCACAGCTAATGCTCTCTCTACTATTTTATGGTTTTACATAATTCTGCAGTGTTTGGCCTGTTTATTTTAGTAGTAGTGATACTTTTTCAATCCCTATAATTTATGCATATGCAGAATCCAAGAGTTTTTGTGGATTATGTTTTTTTGTGAAAGAAATAAATTAAGGGAGCCACTTGTATATGAAAAAGAGCATCTGTTGAACAATTTATCCTGATATGCAGAAGTTGTCTCTTTGGTGTATTGTTTTTCCAACTAGGAAGATGGTTAATATAATACTTTAAGTAATGATTAAAATCTGCTTATTTTTTATCAGTATTACGAACGGAATGGGATTGAAATGCCGGCGGCTGTTTAGCGGATGACCGACAGGATCAAGATCCCGTAAGGGGCAGGTAAATACCCTAACCTCCCCTGTCCCCCCCTAACCCTCCCCCTTAGTGCCTAACTCTAACCTACCCTCGCGGGTGTCTAACCCTAACCCCCCCCTTACCGTTCCCTAAACCTAACACTCCCGGGGGGGTGCCTAATCCTAACCTCTCCCTGGGGATGCCTAACCCTAACCCTCCCCCCTAGGGGTGCCTAACCCTAATCTCCCCCACCCAAACCTAACCCTAACCCCCGCTAGACTCCCTAATCCTAACTTTCCCCTCCTAACACTAAGGGCGCCCCGGACTTACCTTTGTTCAGGATGGCGTCCTCTGTGTTCTGGCGTCGGGATTATGATAGGCGTCGGTATTTCGACGCCTATCATAAATCCCTAGCCGGCATTCCGCTGTCGGGATTGTCTTACTAACTATATTTTCATTTCTAAAAGTGAAAATATTTCAGATATGTAAATTAAAGTGATTATTACTTCAGTGCTAAACAAAAGTATTAAAAGATGGTCTATTTACTAAGCTGTGTTAGGAGCTAAAGTGAACGGTGATAAGGTACCAGCCAATCAGCTCCTAACTGGCATGTGTTTGAAAAATGGCAGTTAGGAGCTGATTGGCTGGTACCTTATCACCGTTCACTTTATCTCCTAACATAGCTTAGTAAATAGACCCCTCAGGGTACCCATTCCAAATAAATAACACAGCATCAATAAATCTGTTGTATAGTACTAGGTTCTCTCCCTTAAAGGAGTTCGTATTAATGTTGGAGCAAACGTGGTGGCCATTGCAGACTCTGGTATCTAGATAAAATCATGAAACAAACAATAAATAGTTATAAGAAAATAAACCTAATTGAATCCAATATAAATGTATGCTGTTCTTTCTCCAGCCAGGGCCGACGCTACCATTTGGCAGCTTTAGGCAGCTGCCTAAGGGCGCCTGTCCCTAGAGGGCGCCACTGAATCACAGGAATGGTGTATCTGTACAAGATCCTCCTCATTTTACAGTGCACTGGCGGCAGCTGCGGGTCTGATCATATGCAGTCACCGCTATAGTGCCGCAGCCTCAATGCTTCCTTCATGCTTGTTGCTAGGGGTCCCAAGGGGCATCACCACGGCCGCCCCTCATAGCGCAGATACACTAATCCAGGTGCCTGGATCCCGGCGCCCGACTACATGCCTGCACCTGGCTTTGTGGCAGTAATGCTACTGCCACCTGTCAGAGGAACCCTATCAATGAGGAAAGGAAACAACTCAAGGTACAGCAAGTAACGTATGGGGGTTTCTGCAGGAACCTTCCTTCTGTGTGTGTGTATGTGTATATATATATATATATATATATATATACAGTCAGGTCAATAAATATTGGGACATTGACAGAATTTCCAGATTTTGGCCTCTATTCACCACCACAATGGTTTTGAAATGAAACAAACAAGATGTGCTTTAACTGCAGACTTTCAGATTTCATTTGAGGGTAATTACATCCAAATCGGGTGAACGGTGTAGGAATTACAACGGTTTCTATATGTGCCTCCCACTTTTTAAGGGGCCAAAAGTAATGGGACAAACTAAACAATCCTAAATCTAACTTTCACTTTTTAATACTTTGTTGCAAATCCTTTGCAGGCAATTACACCTCACCTGAGGTGCTGTGAGGTGAATGGCTGGGGAGGCACTGGCTAGTATCAGACCCAGATTTACACATACATATATGAACCTGAGGGTACATGTGGGTATTATACAAAGGTGCAGCAGTATACAGTGTTGGAAATTTGGTGTGTTTTGATCAGGAATGTGCAGAAAAGGTAGACACCTGCCATACTCTTTTTACTCCAGAGTTTTGACTATAAAATGATTAGAATAATACAAACAAGATATAAATAATATTTTCTTAAATTTTTTTCTTATTATTTTTATAGTCAAAACTTTGGAGTACACCTAAGTATGACAGAAAAAGCTCTGCTCACCTGACCGCACATCACTGATTTTATATTATATATATATTTTCAGAAAAAAATCACACACATTTCATCAAAAGCAGGGTGCACGGTCACAATCAAAGTACCACAGAAAAAACTCCTAAATTGCCTCCTCCAACAGAAGAGGACCAGCACACCATCCATAGAGCAAATTTCAATACATTTAGTTAAATAGAAAAAATGCCATCTGGCTGAATTTAGTAGGTCATGGCTGACCCTTGAGAAAGGTGAGAGACACCGAAACAGCTGTGGGGGCTGGGAGCCATCAACATGCCTGAATTTTTACTGCAATATGGTTCTGATAAGTCTAAAAATGTATTAAATGCAGCCAGATGGCATTTTTTCTAAAATGGCGGAGATGTATAAATCCCCCAGAGAGTGAGAGACTGTAGATAGATACAGTAGATAGATAGATAGATAGATAGATAGATAGATAGATAGATAGATAGATAGATAGATGTAGAAACCCTCCAGAGAGTGAGACACTGTAGATAGATAGATGTAGAAACCCCCCAGAGAGTGAGAGACTGTAGATAGATAGACAGACAGACAGACAGACAGACAGACAGACAGACAGACAGACAGATAGATAGATAGATAGATATAACATATTTTTTATTTGTAAGTGATGTAACATTGTAGTCTCAGCTGATGGCAGGAGTGCTAAAAAAACATCTAAAATGTATTTAACACTGTCATAGCCCCCAGAGCTTCTGCCCAAAGCCTAGGCAGCCCCCAGCCATTCACTTTACCGTTTCCTATACACAACTGTGTGTGTGTAAAGAACAGTTTTCACACTTGTTTTGGCCTGTCAGACTACCGTGGCGGGTGGGTTGGGGAGTAGGCGACGGGAGAGATGAGTTCCACCACCTCTCAAGGACCACTTTAAGCCCTGACTATAACCATGAGATATCAGTGATATCTCCTGTATTACAAGCTACATGAATGGGACAGAACCTTAAAATCTACATAACTATGGAAAATAGCTGGTAAAAACAAAAATTTGAGGATTATAAATGGACCCCTGAGTGATTTATAGCACTGGAATGACTAGATGGGGGAGACTTTGGCCTGAGTAGGTCAGATAAACATATGTTGCAATATGTGAAACTAGCATTTCCTGTTTCTACATAGAATACAGCTTGGTGTTAATGGCGTATGCTATGACTACAGAGTTTATATGTTTTTGGTCATAAAATGTTAACACATCCCACTTACATCCCTGTTAAGGATATGGTGAGTACAATGTGAAGATCAATGCCTTTTGTTTAAACAGACAAATATAATATTAAAATTCTGAAATTGACATCATTACATACTTAGGGCGGGATGTACTAAGCATCGCATCCGCTATGCGGTATATTAAGCCTGTCTTCGGGTACATACCGCGGTTCATTACTGCGGTATGCACCTAGAATATCACAAAGGAAAGCTCTCCCAATAAGACAAGTTATAAAAAAAATACATACTAGATTAGTCACCAGGTTGTTTTCTTTTCTTGTTATATTCACCCAATAAGAGCTGTCCTTTGTGATGGCTCCAGACAGAGGGACTTCTGGGTTAACACCCAGAAGTCTCTCCGGCGTCCTGCGCATGCGCAGAAGGTCAAGGGCTGCGGGGGATGATGGGAGGGATCTGATCGGATCCCTTCCAAGGGGGAGTGTCCCAGTAAGAAGCCCATAGGCTTACCCACAGGGATGAAGCATCGCATTCTGGTGCTTTGTACATGTGGGAAATGCATTTTCCCTGTTAATACATCCCGCCCTGGGGTGGATCTACTGTGTGTGTGTGTGCGTGCGTGTTAGGCTTAACCGCAGTACCGCACAATATCCAGCCAGCAATGCAAGTTGCAAGTTAGTGCTGCCCGACTCCAGTTGTGATCAATCTGTGCTCTGGGCCTAAGTTCTGGAGCATAAAAAAAAAAAAATCAATTGTGTTTTTTTCTAATAATTGTCTGTGTGTCTGTGCGTGTTAGGCTTAGCAGCACAAGATCTAGCAAGTCGGCAACGTAACCTAGTGCTGCCCGACTCCAGTCGTCATCAATCTGTGCTCTGGGCCCAAGTTCTGGACCCGAAACCCCCCCAAAAATAGTGTCTTTTGTCTATTTATTTTCTGTGTGTGTGCGTGTTAGGCTTAGCCACACAAAATACAGTAACGCAACCTAGTGCTGCCCGACTCCAGTCGTCAGTCTGTGGTCTGGGCCCAAGTTCTGGACCCGAAAAAAAAAATAGTGTCTTTTGTATATTTTTTTTCTGTGTGTGTGCACGACTGCACGTGTGTAAATTTTGTAACCGCACCTTGGCTACACTATCTGTGATTGTGACACTGCATCAAGAACGCAGAAAATATGGATGGCTGTCACATGACAGGAGAGCAAGGGCAAGAACCACATGTTGTAGCTGCCGCCAGCAGTAATCATGATACTGCAAGGCCGTCAACTTCCTTGTCCTCTATGAAGGCCCATGCCTTCAATCCTCAAGGGTATCCCAACCATCATATTTGCACAGTCCTCAATTCTATTAATAATTATATCAATCAGTTTTGAGCCAGCAAGCTGGATGCAACCTTTTGGCCCTTTAACTAGATGAAAAAAATCAATATTGTGAGCTGTGAGGTAACCAAAATTGACTGAAAACGAGTGAAAATAAATGTTATTGAGGTTATTAATACTGTAGGGACAAAAAAAGGCAAATTTTATGTGATTTTAGCTGTTATTTTGATTTTTTAAGAAAATAATCCAGATCCAAAACCAAAACACGAGAACAAAACACCAAGAAAAAAAATCCAAAACCAGATTCAGATCCAAAACCAGGGGAGATCCCGATCCAAAACCAAAACCAAAACACGAGGGTCGGCGCACATCTCTAATTAATACAAGGGTGACAATATAACATTTACGGAAAGGTTAATCTAAACAGGAAAAAACAACAAAAAGAGCAAAATAGCACCAAGCCTCATGATTTGGTGATCACAACCAGGCATGGTGACAGGGGGGTGCAAAGGGGACACTTGTACCAGGCTCCAAGATTCCGACGGGCCCTGGACCCTCAGGAATTTCGGGAGCCCAGTTCACGTGTCCCGGCCTTTACCTTTGCCACCTGCTGTGTAAGCAGGCGCTAGAGCCAATGGACTAGATCCTTCCTCACGAGTCCCGGCAGTGACAGGGAGGCTGGGCCGGCGCAGCGTGCGTGACATCATGACGTCACACTGCTTAATCAGAGAGGAGCCGCCGGGTCTGCCGTCTGCCAGGGAAGACTGAGGAACACAGGCAGCGCAGCAGGTACAGTAAGTGTTGGTCGGGGCCGGGCTGGGGGCAAAAGAGTCGCAGGGTGAGTTGTGGGGAACTGCAGATGAAGGGGGTGGCAGACACAGGGGTTGGGGAAGAGGTGTGTGACAGACAGGGGCTGGGGAAGAGGGGGAGAGTGTGATAGACAGGCTGGGGAAGAGGGGGAGAGTGTGACAGACACGGGCTTTGGAAGAGGGGGAGAGTGTGACAAACACAGGGGCTGGGGAAGAGTGAGTGTGTGCCATACACAGAGACTGGGGAAGAGGGGTGTGTGACAGACAGGGGCTGGGGAAGAGGGGGAGGTTTCACATACACAGGGCTGGGAGAGAGGGGGAGGTGTGACAGACACAGGCTGGGGAAGAGGGGGAGAGTGGGACAGGGGTTGGGGAAGAGGGGTGTGTGACAGACACAGGGGCTGGGGAAGAGGGGGAGAGTGTGACAGACATGTACTGGAGAAGAGGGGTGTGTGACAAACACGGGCTGGGGAAGAGGGGGAGAGTGGGACAGGTGCTGGGGAAGAGGGGGAGAGTGGGACAGGGGTTGGGGAAGAGGGGGAGGTGTGACAGACACAGGGGTTGGGGTAGAAGGGTGTGTGACAGACACAGGGGTTAAGGAAGAGGGGGAGGTGTGACAGACAAGGGCTGGGGAAGAGGGGGAGGTGTGACAGACACAGGGGTTGGGGTAGAAGGGTGTGTGTGATGGGCCAGGAGAGGGGATAGGGAGCCTAAAAAATATGTGTACCGGACCCCAAGATTTCTGTTGCCGGCCCTGGTCACAACCCAAGGTCCATTTGAGGGGTCACCTTGCTGCATCATTCAGTATGGAGCAGGTAGAGTGGATCAGAAGCTTGTGTAATACCCGGCTATGCGTAGTATTACGCTGATACTGTGGATTGTGCTGACATGTATATGCATTACACAGGCAGGCTACAACTCCCAGCAGTCTTTGCAACTGCTCAAGAGGTCAGGCGCACAATGTCACATGAGCAGTGGCGGACTGGGCCGGGGGGCAGGGTGCCATCTGCCCCCTGGGCCGGTATGAATCCAGTTTTATAGGGCCGCCAGTTGCCTTATGCTCCATACACACTGGCACCGGGGAGACATGCTATGGATGCTTCCCGGCCACTCAGTTTGTGTAAAGCGGATAATCAGTGCGGCCGTTTTTGAAGCTCGTGTAACAAACTAAGCAGCCGGGGAGCATCCTCTGCATGCCTCCTGGCCAAGGGCAGATTCTGGTGAGCCGGACAGTTTTGTTTTATTTTATTTTTCTGAAACATGTGCCCCGCGCAATGCTTATAGGGAGCCGGCCCTCAGTGATGACAACTAGAAAGAGAGGGAGCTGGGGGGAGGCCCCACCTTCAGTGACTCCTCACAGCTCTGCCTCTGACTGTGGCTGGCTGGCTGCACTCCTGCGCTGGCGCGGCATATTATCTATCTTCCAGCCAAGCCGGCCTGACACCCCCCCTCGCGCCCCCCCCCCTCCCCCTCACCTACGGTCCAGAAAAGTTCCACAGACACTGGACATAAAGTGAGGCAGTGTCCCCTTCCTAATCCTAGCAGCAACCGCAGCAGCGAGATGGAGACTAAGCGGGGGCTGCTCAGGAGGCAGCAGACAGCGTGTGCAGTGCTGGAGAGTGTTTGTAGGACCAGACCAGCAAGTCCAGGTTAGTGCTTTCAGCCCAGTAATACCCCATCTCACTGACCCTACTGTCTTCCCCTTGTCCAGCCCAGTGTCCCTTACCATCTATAACTGATCTCTCAAATGCCAGTGTATCCCACCTAACCATCCCAGTGTCTCCTCCCCTTCCTAACCAGCCCACTGCCTCCTTCTCACCTAGAACACTCCAGCCATTCCCATTCCCCTTCTACAGCCTAGTGCCTCTCTCATCACACTGTCCCCCATCCAGCCCAGTGTCACCCTCATATATCACTCACCCCCCCAGTTTTAACCCCACATCTAGCTCACTGTGTCCCTAACTGGGAACACTGCAGCCACCACTTATTACCCTCCCACCATCATTAGGGCAGCCCCCTCCCGAGACCTCAGGACCCCCCTTCGTCAGTGTGAAATAAGCATTAGGGTGTGGTCTGACTGACGCAGTGTGTACAGCCCTTGGTGTCTTCTTCGTGGCATGGAGTCCCAGTGTCCCAATGTGTCGTGGCTGGTGAGCTGACTTACGGTGCAGTGTGCTTTTCCCGGGAGAAAAACAGCGTGGTTGAGCATTGCCAGTGTGGGGTGCAGGAAATGTCATGTGGTATCCAGCCCACAGTGTTAATTAATCTGGTACAATCATATTATCTCGATACTTGGAGAAATTTTTCATGCCTTATGAATAAAATTGCTTCATGCACGATAGAGCACCCCCTTTTCTTCTTTTTCATATTTACAGATACTTTATGTCTTGTGAATCCCGGGTCCAAATAGGGGAGCTGTGGTCCACAATTAAGGATCTGAGGAGCTAATTCAGACCCTCTCGCTAGATGCGAACACTCGCTCGATGCGTATGCAAATCCAGCGCACGCCCAGCAAGGCAGGTCATCGCACATCAAGACATTCGCACGGCCACTATGTCTTGGCGTGCGATCATTGTGTGTATGCAGACACCCACCAACCATCCATAAGACGCCCACTTGCACACGTCATCTCCTGAAAGTGCTTGAAACCATTGGTACATCGAGCACCATCGGATGCGATCGCAGTGATTAAGGTTGACCATACCCTGCTGCAAGCACTGCGATCACTTCAGTGTGTATTTCAACCAGGTGACGTGTACAATTACACTGCCTGTAATTTATGCACGCCTATGTAACGGCTTTGGGACCTTCAGGCATGCCTGCGTTCGCACCTCCCCCCCCCCACCCGTTTCTAGTGGCCTGCCCCTGTCACCACCCACAAACGGCTTCTCCTGCCACTCACTCAGCTGGGCTGTCTATGCTGGGCGAGAGTACGCTTCCTGATCTCTCGCTGTGGTTCGCGCATACGCAATGTGATCGGTCATCTACGAGCATTCGCATCATAGCGAGAGGGTCTGAATGAGCTCCTGAGTGCTATAATTCCTGACGTGTTGTGGAGGATCAACTTACTAGACTATTTTTTTTTTTTTAAAAAGGACAGCCAAAGTGGTAGTGGACGGGTATTTATATGCTTTGCTTTTATATAAGCAAACAGATGGCAGCACTCACAGGACTCCAATCCATACAATAAAGTTACACTAGGTCATCTTAATGCCAACATTTCGATCTCCTATATTGGAGATCTTCCTCAGGGACCCTAAATAATAAATTAATAAATAAAGGAGATTCAAACTTTGGTATTAAGATGACCTATTGTTTGCCAATATTGCACCGTGACACTACATCCTCGGGGAGGGCACCAAGGCAATGTACTTTCTTTACACATGTTTTGGTGGAGCGCTGGTCATTGAAATTATATATAAAAAATATTTTCACAGGTTGATTTTTTTTTGGGGGGAGAAAGCCGGGGCAACTTGCCTGTATTGCCCCCCAGGCTGAAAGTTGCCAGCCAGCCCCTGCACATGAGTGTGTCAGGTGGTAATGCAAGTAACAGTTGGAGGTGGCAGTTGATCAGGGCAGAGTTGAGGTAACCTCTAGGGAAGGAGGAGCTGCACTGCTGAAGTGCTGGCTGACAGAATGGCTGGGTGTGAGCACTGCAGTGATGGAGACCAGAATTGTGTGAGGTGGAGATTCTGGAGGTACAGACCAGGTAGAGCTGGGATCTAAGACTGGCTATCCGTTCTTGCCAGACAGGCATCCAGCTGTGTCCCTGCTGCTGACGGCACATCAAGGCAGACCCAGGGAGGTGGCTGCATAACTGGGGGCAGACCCTGGTGAGACACTAATAAGAGTCCTGGCTTCCATAGACTGGCAGCCTGAAAGTGTTGCTGAGCTGAAAACAAGGAATCAGTGAGTACTGCTGAGATAGATAGTGCTGAGCTCCAGCTGTACCTCAGGAGAGGGTTATACCTATACAGAGCAGCACAGACAGTGGCAGCCCTCACTTTCTGTGTACAATGAAATCTGCATTACCAGACTATCACAGGAGGACAATCCCTAAAGTCACCCATACTCACCAGAACATAATTACAAAGGAGTCCACATAACCCGGGTAGTAGATTTCCCATATACAGTATGTGCACCAACGTTTAAAACTGGTCAGGGGACATTCTTAGAGAGTTATAAATATTTTGTGTGGGTACATTGCCTATATCTTATATGTTAACTATTAGTACAGCAAGATAATGTACAGTATGGTTGTCAACTTAGTAACTGGAAGTAGTAATTCCTGAGAATTGGTGATGTGATATAAATGTAAAGTATTGCATAAATATATTATATTGTGCTATATATTGTGATATATATTTAAGTGTTGTTGCTAACTGTGTGCTTAAGGAGACCAAGAGTTGTTGAAGAGTTCCAACTTAGTAAAGTGAACACTATTTTGTTTATCGTGTCATTTATTGTGTTGTTGTTTGGGAACCACCTGCCTCTCCTGACTCATCAATAGATGCTACTTTGGGGTATCACACTTGCATGGGGAAAGAAGACAAAAGGTTTATCTTTGTAGAGCAATACATCAAAATCAAAATTATACTATTACCATCTAATGTTTTTATTTGCATGTCATCTACATTATTATGATGGCCCCATTAATAAAAACTATCAGCATTTTCTATTCTGGTGCAAGTTATTGCTATACGTTTCTATTGAACTGCCAATAGAACCGTCAGATTGACTGTCTGGATTTGGATATGGACATACCTATTGGACATAACAATGATCCCAACACTGGCATCCCAACCGCCAGAATCTCAAAGGTAAGTAGCGGGGTTGGGGGGATGGTTAGTGTCAGGGTTAGGCACTAGGGGGAGGGTTCGGTTTAGGGAGGGGGAGGTTAGGTTTAGGCACTAGGGGGGAGGATAGGGTCAGGCACCGGGGAGGGAGAGTTAGGGTAGGGAGCGGGGGAGGGTTAGGATATTGACATACAGGTGTCGGATTCTAACCCTGTTGAGATGGCGGCGTCGAGATTCTGACCGCCGGGATCCCGAGCGCTGTCATCCCATACCCATCTCTAAAGTATCTATGCTATAGATGAAGTAACTTGCATTACTTTATACTTCATTGATCTTCACCCATATGCAGAGATGTATGCATCTATACAGCCTCATCACCCCCATCCATCTGCTTATGGAAGTAGACGGCATCAATATCAACCTGCAAGAGATCTCTCCAAAATCAGACTGATTTCAACATTAGCTCAACCATGCATAGCCCACCTACACGTCCAAACAGCTCCCTCAAAACACTTAACCTTTGTGCGAATGCCCCCGTTACTCAGTTATGCTTATCAAGCCACCAGTGTAGATGCATAACACTCTGATTCACTTGAAATTGCTCACAAGAAGCATCCGTAAAAAACGGGATCGGTATGAATGACCACCAGACGAGAGCCCTGCGGTCGAAATCCCAACGCCAGCAGTCCAAACAGCGAAGATCCCGACGGAGGTGAGTAAACTACCTAACACCCCCCCCCAACCTCCGCTCTTATTGCCAAACCCTAACCTCCCCCCTGGGGTGCCTAAACCTAACCTCCCCTCCCTGCACCTTAAACATAACCCTCCCAGGGGTGTGCCTAACCCTAACCCCCCCTCCCATAGCCTTACCCTAACCCTCCCGAGGGGATGCCTAACCCTAAATCGCCCGGGGTGCCCTAAACCTAACGCTCCCCCCCACCGCAGCTATGAGGACGCGCGGACCGTACTTACCTCGTTTGGTCCAGCTTCGTTCTGGATTCCGGCGTTGGGATTATGGCCCTCATTCAGAGGCGGTCGGAGGATGCAAGCGGTCGCTCAGAAACTGGGCGGCTGCTTGCATCCTGACCGGCCGCCTCTGTTTCGGTCGTTAGGCTGTGGGTTTACACCCACAGCTCTAACGACTGCTAGGGTGATGGTCGCGATGGTCAAGGACTCACTTGTTGTAAGCCCCGGAGAGCTTCTGGCTCTGTCAGAGCCGGAAGCTCTCCACTGACATCACTAGTGATGTCAGTGGGGCCTCCCCCAAACAGCAGGCATTCCCATGGGAACACCTCCGTTTGGGCTGCCACCCCCCCGGCCCGCCTTCCAAACGGGGCGAGCTGTCAATCAACATCGACAGCTCGCCCCCTTTGGAAAGAGACCCGCTACGACCGGCACTGTCGGTCATAGCGGGTCTCACGCATGCGCACGAAGGAGCCAGCTCCCTCATGCGCACTGGACAAACATCGAGGCAGCCGTGCGGTCGTAGACCGTACGGCCGCCTCTGAATGAAACCCTATGATAGGCGTTGGTATTTCAACGCCTATCAATAATCCCTAGCCGGCATTCTGCTGTCGGGATTGATCACATAACCGCATCCCCCGCAAAACAGTGTTTTTGCAACTTTTAAACATCCCCACTGTATATATTTTAGGTGGATTTTAAGAATACTGTACTGTGTTATTAATTTGTTACAAGTGTATCATTTGGGATTAGCAATTCCCTGTCTTTCAGCAGCAGATATCATCAATGGTTGCTGCTAGATCCTATGTGGAGAAAGGACCTCTGTGACATATCAACCATGTGACCACTGCAGGAGGGCTGGACCGCTCCTGTGTTACCATCCACGTGGGCATAGAGGGGGAATACATTTTTGTGGCGAGCGCAGCGAGCGACCATGCCCGAAGCCTGGCGACCGTAGCGAGCCCGCGAGGGAACGCTTTTGGTCCCCCGTTAGCATCCCGCCCCTCCCCCTTTGATGCCGGGTCACGTGGGTGTGACGTCACAGGTCCATTAGAGCTCTCTAGTCTAGACCTAACCTATCATCAACTGCTATCCATTGAGAGGCCATTTTATATCATTGTGTCCCCTTCATTGTGCTTTCTTTTTGTTAATTTAAATAATGTCTAAAGTATTTATGACATAGTGGGGGAGGCACACTTATAGCTAATTAATAAAAAAAATGGTGTATGTACAATTAGACTTTTATGTTTCCCCCCCCAAAGAAAAACTGTATGACAGGTACGCTTAAGACCTATTATATGACTTAGGGCTCTATTCATCTTGTTAATTATCGGACCCCGGTAATTAACATTCTCATTCATCATTGCTCCAGCGCGGGGACAGCTGATCCTAAAATCAGCTGTCTCCACAAGTTTTTTCACTGCTCTTTTCATAGCAGTGTAACTAGTGCGCATGCGGGGTGTTTACCCACCTGGTTGTCTCTGGGTACTGCAGCATCTTTCATGGCATTGCGTTACAGGCCCATAGAAGTATGCCAGGGTATATAGGCAGGCAGACTTGAGTATGGTAGGGTATAGGCTGGCGGTGTATGTGTTCCCCTCTCTGCCCTACCAGAGCTTTTCATCTTGTGACTACCGCCATCACCAGCTTTACTATCACTACACCCTCACTGTGAAACCCATCTACAGCAGCCGACTCACCGCGTGACCCGCGCGGCTCTTTGGGAGCAGGATACCAGGGAGTTGCGGACGGGGAGACTCGTGGAGAGAGACGTTTGCTGCTTGTGCCGGGAGGAATCTTCACATTATCACACATTGTGTGGCGTGTGACATGCTGGAGCGGTATCACACTACAAGGCTAGAGAGTACTGTGGATCACTGATCTGATTATATGCCCACTGGTTGACACTCTCAGTGCCTTGACTTGCTTATTTAAATAGCCGGAACTTTGGGGTCACCCAGCGCGCTTACCTTACATGCACCATTATCTTTATTCAGTGACAGCAAATGAATGAATGTTTAACCCTGTATGGGCGGCTAAGACCACGATTCGTGAAACCCCCCTATGCCTAAATCTAACCTCCCCCTCCCCGCACCCTAAACCTAACCCTCCCCCCTTAGTGCCTAACCCATCCCTAGTCCATAACCTCTAAACCTGACCTGAACCGTCCCCCCAACTTTGCTACTTACCTTCGGTATCCAGACGATAGGGATGCCGGCGCCAAAATTCTGACCGACGTTGGGATTCCGGTGCCGGAAATACTAGACATATCTCATTCATATATATCATATAATCCCATCTAGAACATTGTGGTGGAGTACAAATATATGATAATAACAACCAAGAAAGTAATAATAAATCTAAGACAGCAGTAAGATGATATTTTATTCCAGAAAAGTTGACTCTGGCAGGAAGATACAAATTCTGCTCCAAATCAATGAAAACATATTGATAGCTATGCGCCATGTCCAATCCTACCATTGTCTGATTCTGTCCTGATAATGTGTGGTCCTTTTGCAAGGTCAACATTAGCAATGTTTGATATGTGTGTGGGAGACGAGTTATGGTTGTCAAAGACAAAATTGCTTAATTTCTTAGCTCCATGTTGGGTTTGGGTTGGCAAGTGTGTGGCTGGCCCTGGCTACCATTTATTAAACAAACACACAACATTGTCTGATTCCATGGCAATTTGAAGACAAGATGTTATTCCTCATTAGATTGCTGGTAATTTGTATCCAGAAGGTCAGAGGCAGACCTAGCATTGGAGCCCTGGGGGAAGGACAGCTGGTCTGTGTTGGACACACAGGATGCCTGTTGATTACATGAGGAAATGAATAATTGCACTTCAAAAATAATGGTTATGCACTTTTAATGGAATTTTTTTCTTTCTTTCTTTCAGAATTCATGGTATTTTTAAATTCCCTTGTGAAGTTTGGGGATTAATGATTATATGATGGCTCTCCTTGCTGAGATAACCCACTCACTGCCAGAGGAGCAGGATTAGATATGCAAGGGTTAAGGCATCAGTCAGTGTGATGTGTGCGTGGGTGACAGCTGGTGGAACCATGCAGAACCAGGGGTGACAAGCGGCATCTGTACGAGCTGTCACATCCCCAGCACTAGAAAGGAGAGGTCACAAAAAAGGACTCAGCCTCCCTCCCTCTCTCACGCATGGAAGAGCATGGAGCCAGCTATGGAACAGCTGAGAGGAAGCTTAGGACTCATAGAGACCTGCAGACCATTGCACAACCAATTACATAATATGTAAAACATTGCACAGTCAATTACATTGCATCTGTGGTATATAAAATAATCTATAACATGTGCCTGGTCTGCAGAACATCTCACAATAATACATTGGCTTCTGAAGTGCACAACATCTGTCAGTAACAAATTCTACAAAAGTCTTGTGAAACAATGCATTGCAAGCTTCCGCACATATAAGTTATATAGGAATTTCAGGACATGATTCTATAACAAGGTTTCCAGCATTATGTACAAACAGTCACAAAGACATCAGCATTATAAGTAACAGGAAAATATACCCGGTCCCAAACCATAAGGAGAACTTCACACATTGGCATTTATAAATAGACATAAATCTGGCACATATAGTATTCTGCTGAGCTAGAAAGGAATATCAGACATAAAGCATCCCAAATGCTATATTATCAAAAACAATGGGCCTGATTCACTACGGATCGCTATTGTGATCGCATCTGCAATTACGCATGCAGACCCGCTGATAATATGCTAATGATTGCTATCGCAATACCGTTGCACAGCCAGCATAGAGACACCCACTACCGCTGTCTCACATCCATAATACCTTGCAGTCCTGCGTATATATAGGGAACATCAAGTAACATCCGCCCCTCACGCACAATTACAACAGGTCAGACCTTACTCAGAAATTGCTGACATCGTAGCACGCAGTGAGTACTTATGCTGCATATGCCGTCGCAGTGGCTAATTTATGCACACCCATGCAGTGGCGTTCAAACGGACAGACACGCCTGCGTTTCCCCAACCACTCCCCCATCACCACCCCCAAACGCTGAAAGCCTGTCACTCACTCTGTGATGGATTCCTATCTGCATAGGTGATCACAGTGTGATCGCAATGCTAACTCACGCGCACGCACATAAGCACCATCGGCTGATCTGCGTATGCTGTTGCAGTTGCAATCCGTAATGAATCAGGCCCGATGTCTCTAGGGTGGGACGGCTGTTTCCATTCAGTAGAGTTGTACAAACACATATGGTTTATATATAGTATAAAGCCTGGTTTTGTTAAGTGTATTTCCCCTTTATGGAACAGAATTGTCAGCACAATATATCAGTAAGGTCTAGTCCCATCTTCCCAGGTCCAATGTGCAAGCTGATATATCTCTTTGAAACCCTAATCTGGCTTTCATTACAGAAAGCCTTTATTATATTCTGTCCTGGGGTCCAGTGTGGCTTCAGATTGTATTATATTGTACAGAAATTCCTGTTCTGAATACTGATGAAAGATTATACATACAGATATGTGCTATCTGGAGAGAATTGTACAGCAAGCTAGAGATTTGTAGATCATCGTAGTGGGAGACAGAAAATAACTGCTTAGCAGAAGGAAATACCAAGTCCCCTGCAGCGTATTGCACATGGAAATAGAATCTGCAGCACATTACATCATGCTTTCTCTGGGAATGTAAAGTAACAATTATGAGCCAGGATAAGTGAACAGCTGCAGCAATAGACTATTTGTTCAAGTGCTGCATATAACAGCTTCACATCAAACATCAGATGCTTCCTTTCATAAATTCTGTCTTCTTTTCCTTTCTGGAATACTTCACCTTTCATCCATCTGCCTGAACCATCTTCCTTTTATCTTTTAGTTTCTACTGTATTTCCCAGTGTAATGAGTGCTATCTGCAGTATAAACACAATTTATTCCATTTGTCCTGCAGTTGTATTACTATATCCCTCTATGTCTCTACCTCCTCTTCCACTACAGTACAATGGGGATGCAAAGGTTATTTGTGGCGTCACATGTCTAGTTTTGAAACCCTTGCTCCTGTTTGCACAGTGGCGTAGGCAGTTTTACCTAGTAAAATGGCTTCTTCTGCAGAGGTACTTTTGTTTCCTCACTGTTCTGTTAAACAGGCAGACCTGGCATGTGCCTTATAGATAGCAAGATACTCACAGTTATGTGCCTCTCTGAACGCAGGATAATCAACTTTGTTCACACCAATACATTTATGATGCAGCTTGTTCACTGAAGTGCCAAAATTCATGTGATAGCAGTGTGTAAAGGTAATGGTAGGTGGTATCACCGTACTGTGACATCTTTGAAATACCCAGACCTGCATTAGTTGTAATCTGACATCTCGTGAGTCAGTTTGAGCACCAGCTAGGTTGCTCATGGCAAGGGGATGTGAATTGTCAGCGTTCGAAAGGGGTATGATGGTGGGTACCCGATGGGACATTCCAGTTCCGAAGTTGTGCAGACATTCAACATTCCTCGATCAGTGGCCGACCACAGGTGTCATGACAAACGGTGTCTGGCCAAAATTGTCCATGGTAACAGACAAGCGGCACTGGCTCAAATCACATCCACTTTCAATGCAGGAGGTACCAGACGCATATCCAGCAGGACAGAGCAGCATTCTTTAGCTTCCATGGGATATGGGAGCAGAAGGCCCACCAGAGTGTCATGTTAACACTATGACACCGGACACAGCACCTCACCTGGGCTCGTGACATGTGGTGTAGTGCAATGAGCATGGTTCCAGTTGTGTCAGGCTGACGGTAAGGTTCTGGTGTGGCACGGACCCCATAAGGTGATTGTGACACAGTTAGGTTAGGGGGTCCCTCTCCTGGGTAGAGGACTCCTTCCTTACACACACACAGCAGCAGGGAAGCAGCACACCAGTCTGGATGCAAGTCCAAGCTGGTCGGCGCCAGTCTTTATTGTACAATGTCAGAAATAACATAAAGAAAACATAAACATAAATCCTAGCCCTGTCGGGGCACTAACTTCACAGGTAGTTCCCTCACTACCAGAACCTGGCAGGGCCTAATGCCCTCGCCAGCAACAAAGGTACAGCACAACACTCACAGATAGGTTTTCCAAGTGTCTCTGAGCAAACTCCCTGTCTGCTCTCCCAGGTGAGACAATCAGCCCTCAACACACTAGGCTTATATTGGCCACTCTCAGGTGGAAACCCTAACAAGCCTGTTACCAGGCTAAGAGAACCAAAACCTGGAGTGGCCGTGGGTGGAGCCCTCCCTCTCCTCTCACCCACAACCCCCAGGTCCCAAACCGGCTTTTCAAAAAGCCGAGACTCAAGCCTGCTACACTGCAGACTTTCTCCTGGGGATTTAAAACAGATAAGACAGGAATCTGGGATAAATGTCCCTGTCACAGACCACTTTACCAGTGATCCTATCACATATCCCCCCCCTTTGTTTCGACCTATGGGGCGGAACAAATGAAGCCCCCAAACCATGAACGCGTGACAACGCGTCTGCTTTAGACAACAGGCCCCCTGGCCTGTGTTCCACTGAAAATTTAAAAGTTTGTAACGCCAAGAACCTTTTCGTAATTCTCGCATTACTGTCCTTATTTTCGGACATCCACTTCAAAGGGGCATGGTCAGTGATCAATTTGAACTTTCTTCCAACCAAGTAGTACCTGAGAGCCTCTAACGCCCACTTTATGGCCAACGCCTCCTTCTCCACTGTGGCATCGGGTAGGCATCGAATTTTGAAACACTGTTCAACTTTCGGAAGTCATTGCAGAAACGCACACTCCCGTCAGGCTTTGGAATCAACACAATGGGACTTGACCATTCACTATGTGATACTTCAATAACCCCTAACTCTAGCATATTTTTAATTTCTTTGGACACCGATTCTCTTGGTGCTTCTGGTAACCTATAGGGCTTTAGATTAACTTTAACCCCTGGGTCAGTGATGATGTCATGTTTAACGACCGAGGTTTTCCCAGGTATGTCAGAGAACAGCACCCTATTTCTGACCAGAAACTCCTTGACCTCTCGTTGTTGAATTGCCGACAGGGTTTTTGCCACTGTCACTTCGGGAACTAAGGGCCCTGGATTTACTGGAGGGGCTCGGACGGCCGACAGTACCGTTCTATCTTTCCAGGGCTTTAACAGATTTATATGGTATATCTGTTCCGGCTTTCTTTTCCCCGGCTGGTAAACTTTGTAATTGACCTGTCCCACTCTTTCTAAGATTTCAAAGGGCCCTTGCCATTTAGCCAAAAGTTTATTTTCCACAGTGGGAACCAACACTAACACTCTGTCCCCAGGAGCAAAGCTGCGTAACCAAGCATTGCGGTTGTATACCCTCTGCCGTGCCTGTTGAGCCAGTTCCAGGTGCTCTCTTACTATCGGCACCTCTATAATAGGCACTGGAACTAGTGGACCCTTAAAATGTGGCCTGGGAGCATGATACTGACACTCAGGGCAGGATGCGCAAAAGTCAGACACCTCTTTATGAAGCCCGGGCCAGAAAAACCTCTGCATTATTCGCTCAGTGGTTTTCTCTACCCCTAGATGGCCTGCCATTATATGACCATGGGCCAGATCCAACACTGTTCTTCTGTAGGCTTTGGGAACTATTAGTTGTTCCACAATATCTTCCCCCTTCTTAGTCACCTGATATAACAAATCCTGACACATTGCCATGTGGGGATAGGACAAAGGACTATCAGGGTCTACGGGTTTACCATAAACTACTTTTACATTCTCCCTGGCTTTTACCAAAGTAGGGTCATTCAACTGCTCCACGGCCAAGACCTCTCTTCTGACCTCTAAATCAGGCAGACGATTACCTGGCCCAACAACACTTCCCACCTCAATGGGAGGCACATCAGTTGGCGGGCCACCGTCACGCTCCGCATTCTCTAGTTTGCCAATCATAGTAGAAAAAGGGAGTACCTCTGACTCAGAAGAAACTCCCTCCTCCACTACACCGACAACCTTCTCAAATGGATCGGGGTTGTTCACTTCTGGAACAAAACGGCTTTCCCACAACTTCCAGAAGTGAGCAAAGTCTCTCCCCAATATTGCATCGTACATCAGACCATGCACCAAACCCACAGAAACTATAACAGAACCACATGGTGTCTCGATGTTCACCTCGGCAGTAACATAATATCGAGTATCCCCATGTATGCAGGTCACACCAACAGTTTTCCCTGTACGCCTCAAGGGGTTCACCAGCTCAGCTTTCATAAGTGTCACCAAGCTACCAGAGTCTAACAGTGCCTCTACTCGGTTGCCATCTACAGTGAGTACACACATGTGCTTATCAGTCTCAGCCTGCCGGTCAGCCGTACAGGCTGTCTGTGCAAAGAAAGACCCCCTGCGGTAGACATGAGCAGTATCACATTGCATAGATTCAGTTGTAAGTGAACAATTAGCGGAAATATGGCCAAAGTCACCACACCGGAAACACTGAATCATATTAATGTCTAGTCGTTTATGGGGCAAGAACCTTCCTGGCCTGACAGGCCTGTCTCCAGGTTCTACACCCTCAGTCTTAGGTACATCCCACCGCCCAGCACCCTTCTCCCCTGGAACAGTCTTACCAGTGTCTGTGGGAGTTCGCCGATGCGCAATCGGGGCTCGGTGGGGCATACTCATCAGCTCCTCAGCCGCCACGTACCTCTCCACCAGCTCGACCAACTGGTCCGCGGACTTAGGGTCTGCATGGCTCACCCACTTGCGCAGAGTCGCGGGTAACGATCGCAGGTACCGGTCCATCACGACCCTTTCCACGATCTGTGGTACCGTCAGCGTCTCGGGCTGTAGCCATTTTGAGACAGATGGATGAGGTCATGCATCTGTGAACGTGGAGGCTTATCCATATGAAACTCCCAGCGGTGGACCCGTTGGGCACGAACAAAGGTGGTGACTCCCAAGCGAGTTAGGATCTCCTGTTTTAGTTTTTTATAGTCCTTGGCATCAGCCAGGCATAAGTCGAAATATGCTTTTTGTGGCTCCCCAGACAAAAAAGGTGCCACCAGACTTGCCCACTGCTCCTTGGGCCAACTCTCCCTTTCAGCCGTTCTTTCAAATGCGGCGAGATAGGCCTCCCCATCATCGCCCGAAGTCATCTTTTGGAGGAAGTGACTGGCTCGTACGGAGTGAGTGGTGGTGGGAGGACCAGTATTAACATCTCTGGGTTGGGCGACCAGGTGCTATAACACCTCTTTTATGGCCTGTCTGTTTTCCTCGATGGAGACCTGTTGAAGTTTGTTAGTCTCCTGCTGAGCTGCTGTAGCTTGGAGCAAGGCCTTAATAATTTCCTCCATTTTGTCCTGGGGTGTAGGTTGGAAGATGAACCTTGCCTCTCTGAGCATTGGCTGACGCCTCCTCTATGGGACTCCAAGGACACAGTGTTATTTCCACACTCACAAATTGGGTGTCTGTCCCTTTAATTTTGAAATGGAAAGTTTTCCTCTTGCTGCAACTTCAGTGTGTGTGGGTGCCCGCATTCTCCACCATATTGTGACACATTTAGGTTAGGGGGTCCCTCTCCTGGGTAGAGGACTCCTTCCTTACACACACACACAGCAGCAGGGAAGCAGCACACCAGTCTGGATGCAAGTACAAGCTGGTCGGCACCAGTCTTTATTGTACAATGTCAGAAATAACATAAAGAAAACATAAACATAAATCCTAGCCCTGTCGGGGCACTAACTTCACAGGTAGTTCCCTCACTACCAGAACCTAATGCCCTCGCCAGCAACAAAGGTACAGCACAACACTCACAGATAGGTTTTCCAAGTGTCTCTGAGCAAACTCCCTGTCTGCTCTCCCAGGTGAGACAATCAGCCCTCAACACACTAGGCTTATATGGGCCACTCTCAGGTGGAAACCCTAACAAGCCTGTTACCAGGCTAAGAGAACCAAAACCTGGAGTGGCCATGGGTGGAGCCCTCCCTCTCCTCTCACCCACAACCCCCAGGTCCCAAACCGGCTTTTCAAAAAGCCGAGACTCAAGCCTGCTACACTGCAGACTTTCTCCTGGGGATTTAAAACAGATAAGACAGGAATCTGGGATAAATGTCCCTGTCACAGACCACTTTACCAGTGATCCTATCACAGTGATAAACCTCAGTTGTCAGCAAGGCACCTTGCAGGTTGGTGGTGGTTCTGTAATGGTGTGGGGTGTGTTCACGTGGCATGGATTGGGTTCACTGGTATACCTGAATACGTCATTGATGGTTAACCATTATGTTGCATTGCTTGATGACCATTTGCAGCCCTTCATGGATAATGCACCGTCATCTGTCCCAAGTTGTCCTTAATTTGTTCTTGGAGAATTCTGGAGATTTTTAATGAATGGTGGGGCCACCACATTCGCCCAACATGAACTCAATCTAGCATTTATGGGATGTGATGTGGAGGTCTATTCACACTCAAGATCCTGCACCTACAGAGAGCTGTGGGAAACTATACACACAACATGGGTTAACATCTCTCCAGAGGTCTTCTGTCCACTTGTGGAAATGATGCCAAGTCGAGTTGCTGCACTTCACCGGGCTAGAGGGGGTCCAGCGCAATACTAGGCATCGATCCTATGACTTTTGGAACTTCAGTGTATGTACTGTATTTCATTTAAAGAGCCATTGGTCCAGATATTCTAAACTCTCTTTTTGCATTTCAGGGGACCTTAATGCCTTTAATGTCTCTTTAATAATAAGAGGTAATGCTCTAAGATACATAAAGTCCCCCTTACACCTGTCCAGGTAGCTATTCAGCATTACTTAAGATAGCTTACGGATAAGAGGATGCAAATTAAATCCAAATATAAGTTGAAAGCATTATTAGTAGCTATTCTCTAAACGGTGGGCTGACCTAAAATAACACCATCTAAAAATGGCGTTAACCATACCCGGCAATGGGGGCCAGCGAGGTCAGAGAGGTTTCACTAGGTCTCATCCGGGTAATTTCACTATGCGCATGCATGGACACCAGCCACGCATGCGCATGTCCCTTTAACACTTTGCTGCAGAATTAGGAGGCTGGAGAATACTCTCGTTGAGGAGGGGTTTTCGTTGGGTTCCAAGAAAAATGGTAAATTTCAGATCCTGCTAATTACAACTTCTTGCATTGTTCTGATTAGGCAAATTATATAAAAATTACACTTCATTTTGGATACAGAGGGGCCTATTCATCATTGATAAATGGCCCAGTAACCATGTGGAAATGCTAGTTTCCACATACTTTAGTTACCGGCCGATTCATCATCAGGGGTCCCAAATGGACTACCTGTTATTCAACAAACTCCGAATACTGAAAGTTTTCAGAGTTTGTTTGCGAGAACAAGCGCCATCATCAGATGGCGCTTGTTCTTGGATCCCCGCTCCTTCCTATGGGAAGGAGTTCCGGGATGCGAGGAGGGATCTGAGCGAATCCCCCCGCCGCCTTCTCACTACCTCCCTGGTGGCTTTGCACATAGCTGCGCCGATGGGGAGGAGGTAAGTAATGCAGCTACTTCTGTAGCTGCGATACTAACCGAGGGGACAGCTACTTTTGATGAATTGCTCTGGTGCAAAGTTGCCCCCGCTGAGAGTTGGATACTTAAGTATCTTTCGCAGCGAGATCATTACTTAATCTTTGGGGGTCATACGGCCTCCGATGATGATGGGGTCTATTGATAAAAATCAGCAGTAAGGAGCTGTTATCTTTCACTATAGATTGCAATGCTTCGTTGTGATCTATAGTTCATTTTAGTAGTAATTCAGAAACCTACCAGAGATGCAATGCGAATTGGAAAAAAGCGATCAGTCTTCTCCGAGCACACTCTGGGCCTGATTCAGACCCGCTCGCGAGCGCTGAGCACTCGCAAGTGGGTCGATGTTGCCCAACTGCGCATGAGCATGACAGAGGCATGGGAGTGCTTTTGGCTCTGATGCCAAAAGCACTCCAGGGCTTGCGGCAGCGAGACCCTACCGCAAGGGTCTCATCGCAAGCCCGATGGTCGCGATGGTCTTGACCATTGCGACCATCATTTTGGCCGCTCGCTATAGCTGTGGGTGGTCACCCACAGCTATGCGAGCGGCCAGGAGGCCGCTCCAAAAATTCGGAGGGATGGCCCTGATTCAGAGCGAGCGCTCTGTCAGAGCGTCCGGCTCTGAATCAGGGCCTCTGTCTTTTCATTTTTTCTTTTCTTTATTATCTCTGCGGTTGCGCAGTTGAAGGAGGTGCGGTGCCAGAGTCCCAGCAGAGAAAGTCACAAGGCATTAGGACTCAGCAGTAGTCTGAAGTGACTCGACATATGCCGGGTCACCTCATTAATCTTACACAGGGCAGAGAGGCGGCATCGGAAGTGGGTGCAGCGGGCAGCACTTGCTGGGTCACTTCATTAGTACATTAGAACGTTCACAGAGCTGGGGTGGGGGTTGAGTGAGCAGGCGGCGGGCTGGGCAGATATATTCTCCGGGAACCAGAGTGTCCCGGTCACACGGAGCAGGGGCACCACTGATTGGCCAGAGACATAGAAGGGGCGGAGCCATGACTCTGACCGGAGGGCGGAGCAATCACTAGGGATTAGTAGCAGTGCTTTTTTCTGCTCCTAGGGAAATTATTACAATGTTCTGAAACAGTATATTATTACTGCATCTGTGATCCTTTACATTTCCTTTTCTCCTGCTTCATGAAACTACAGTATGGTGATGTGATACATGAAAGAAGTAGGGGCAGCGCTGGAAAAACAACTTGTATCACCATGCGTTACCCTCTCTATAAATAGTTGAACGCAGAGATTGCCCAGTTTACTGCAAAACAGGGCTTTTCTCTGCTTTATGAATAGCCCTATATAAATGAAAAACATATGATGTGTAAAAATAAAGTAGCCCTGATGTTCACTTACTTTCCTCAGGGTCATACAAGCAGTGCTGTGGGAAACAAACAAAAAGATATGGAAAACATAATGAAGGGGGAGGTCCAAATGTCAGGGGGGCAGGGCCTTTAGCTTATCTTTATTACTGCTGCAAACCATATGCTTTTGAGTCACAGAAAAATGAATACAAAAGGATTGTACAAAGCATCTGTGCAGATAAAGCATAGCATGACTCGGGTCTGAGGAGTGAACTTTTTGTGTACATGCACTGTATGTAAGATAAGCACAGCACTTTATAAAAAGTGCTGTTTTATGCTGTTGCCTTATAAAGTACCCCTGTTTTATTATCAGTGGGCTTCCTTTACTAGCTTAATGAGCATCCACTACCCCCCTGTATCCCCACTATCCAGCTGTTCTTTGTTAGTTCTCAGATCTTCTTGGTATCCTACAGTACGAGTTTAATTTGAAAAGGCCGTTTATTTAAAAAAGTAATTGTTATTGTGGTCACAAGAACTTTGCCAGAAATAAGTTCAGACTTTCTCTGGAGAGGTGTGAAGTGATATTCTTTACTCCCAGAGAGAGGTAAATTTTGGGGAGTCCATCCTGTTAACCATTCAGCCACCAGAGTAAATATGGAGAACATTATAGAGCAGAAAAGGAGACTAAAAGCTGTGATGATCAAAATGCAAATAATATTATGGAAGATATTGGGGCTCAGTGCACACTGCATTGATGAGTAGTCCTAAATCATGCATGCCTACCCTCCCAGTTTTCGTGGGAGGCTCCCGATTTTTCAGGTAACCCCCCCCCCTCAGAAGGGTAGGCATTTCTCCCGCATTCTGCCCACTTTCTAGTGAAGTGGGCAGAATGAGGAGAATACCAGCGGTGATCGCGGGTCTCCGTGAAGGGGGCGGGGCTTAAGACGTTATTCTGCATGAATCACAGCATTTGGCCCCACCCCCTTTGTAAATTTTACCCAATTGTGGCAATATTACTGAGGGGGCGGGGCTTAATGATGCAAATTGTCAGGCCCCACCCCGTCAGTCCCCTGCTGCTTCTCTTACCCGGGCTTCTCCTGGGAAGAGATTATTAAAGGTAGGCGAGTATGTCCTAAATATAATTATCATTCCAAAGGTTATACATTTAGCTATAAATTCACATAACTATGATGCCGCTACAGGCATAAAAAAAAACTCGAACTGTTTTATTTTATTTTTTGTAAGAAAGGGTCCCGGTGCTAATCAGGGCCAACCCTGGCTTATAATTTCCATCTCCAATATCGGTGTACTTCCGCTCTGCGGATCAGCCCAGAGCTGATAAATACTGCCCATTCCTGCTCCTTGCTTCTCCTCTGCCCCTACAATGCCCCCCACCCCCAGCACATTTTGGCTTGCTGTCACCATGCCATTGTGATAATGTCACCAGTTTTCAGAAATGCCACCAATGCATTCCATACTACTCTTATAATGTAACAAAGTGGAAGCTTCCATTATTGGTTATCAGTTATCTCAAATGATGCACTCACTGTTGTCTTGACGGCAGGTATTCACTATAAAAGCACATTGGGCCTCATTCAGAGGCGGTCGTTAGATGCAAGTGGTCGCTCTGAATCAGGGCGGCCGCTTGCATCCTGAACGGCCGCCTCCTTGTCGATCGTTAAGCTGTGGGTTAACAACGACCATCGGGGCTTACGACCAGACCCTAGGGTAGGGTCTGGGCACTCGTAAGCCCCAGGGAGCTTCCTGCTCTGTTTGAGCAGGACGTTCCCCACTGACATCAGCAATGATGTCAATGGGGCCGCCCCCAAACGGCAAGCGTTCCGACTGGAACGCCTCCGTTTGGCCGGGCACGCCCCCGGCCCGCCCAGCAAACGGCACGAGCTGTCACTCAACATTGACAGCTCGCCCCGTCTGCTACGAGACCCCTAATGACGGAGCACCCGTCATTAGCCGGGTCTCGTGCATGCGCACGACGGAGCCAGCTCCGTCGTGCGCATGCGCTGTGGGGTAACATCGAGTCGGTTGTGAGCACTCAGCGCTCACGACCGACTCTGAATGAGCTCCATTGTTTTTACAAACACCAGATGGATCAGAAACACAACACAGTGTAACATACCAGATGCAACCACCTGCAAGTACAAGCTGTTATAGATGGTCCTTTATTTTAGGGATGGACATCAGATTCCAATGGTTTAACACCGTTAATGTTTTACTTTTGATGGTAATGTTTTCACCATTCGATGGTGGCTTTTTCAATGATAGCAGCCATCCAAAGGTGTGGGAGCAATGGCCATCCAATGTTAAAATACAGCTGAATTCAGCTGGTTAACACCGCAAACGGCGCGGGTTACTATTACGCATACGCAAACATGTTTTTTTGCACATGAGCGAAACATCGGAATGTTTATTTTATCAAATTCTTTTGATGCATTGTTTAGGTATTAATCATCGTATCAAAAATTTGGATGGCGAAAGTCCATCTCAACTATATTTTATACTACACTGTCATACTTTATTTTCTGCTTGAAAATAGTAAGCGTCTGTAAGCATTAAGGAAATGAAAGTGTCTTACAAGCTACCCAGCATTTCCATTAAAACTACTTTACATGTTTTCAGTATAAATTGCAATTTATTTTTAGCAGACATTCGTTTATTAATGCAAAGAGTGACATGTTTACCTAGTATAACTGCACTGTGGACAAATACAAACGTTTCACACACACACACATAAATGACTTAATTGTTTAATTATATGAAAGATGGATTTTGCATACAGTAACAATAGTAATTAGGGAGTGAAAGCTGCAAGAACAGGGAAGGGATAGACTGGCTCAGGGGCAGAACTACCGGCGGTGAAGCCGATGCACTGCACTGCGGGCCGTAAATGGCAGGCTGCAGTGCAGCTGCTTGCTGGGCAGTCATCATCAGAGCTGTGACTGAGCTGGCCGGCAGTAGCTACACGCAGAGATGACCAGGGCACAGTGCAGTCACGCTCAGCATTGCAGTGTACTACTGGGTAATAAATCCCAGTAGTCTCTGCAGTGGGGTCAGAGAAGCATGTGCTGAGCTCTGATTGGAGGAGCCCATCAGATGCTCCTCTTACCTGGAGTTTAGGAGCAGTGCTGTCTCATGGGTGTGACTCATTGTGAGGTTGTGACTGCTGCTCTGCCGGTCCATGTGCCTGAGGATGCTGCTGGTGAGTACACTGTGGGCATTACAGATGGCATAATGTGTGGGGACTACAGTGTGGCATCATGTGTGGACAATACAGGTGGCACGTGTGGGCACTACAGGTGGCATGTGTGGGGACTACAGTGTAGCATAATGTGTGGGCATTAGAGGTGGCATAATGTGTACCTAGCCTCCAACATGACCCGTTCCATTAGGTACAAAACACTCTGCTCCTGGACTTTCCATCTAGTGTATGATTGCAGCCACCTGTGTTGAACTAGGTAATTGATGAGACAGGTGTTTTAGCACAGATGTCTACAATCATCAATTAAGAGGGACGTCCAGGAGCAGAGCATTTGTACCTAATGGAATGGGTCATGTTGCAGAGTCTGTGTGTGGGCACTACAAATGGCATAATGTGTGTGCACTACAGTGTAGCATAATGTGTGGGCACTACAGTGTAGCATAATGTGTGGACTAAAGTGTAGCATAATGTGTGAGCATTAGAGGTGACATAATGTGTGGGCACTAGAGGTGGCTTAATGTGTGGTCACTACAGGTGTCATAATGTGTGGGCACTACAGGTAGCATAATGTGTGGGCAATGCAGTGGTATAATGTGTGGGGACTACAGTGTGGCATAATGTGTGGGTACTACAGTGTGGCATAATGTGGGCACTACAGTATAGCATAATGTGTGGGCACTACAGGTGGCATAATGTTTGGCGACTACAGTGTAGCACAGTGGTTCCCAAACTTTTTTGAATCACGGTGCCCTAGAGTATCAGGATTGTTTTCAAGATACGCCTAGGCCAAAAGTTTGTTAATGAGAAATTCAGCAAAAAAAATTATTAAGTAAATTGTGCTTACCTGTTATCTTTAGGTTCAGTTATGTGGTGGTGGACAGGTTTGAGCTTCTGTCCACATATTTACATTACATTGACCCTAAATAATTAGATTTGGTGTTGGACCACCAAGCTGAGGCACCCCTGCAAGTGTCCCGAGGCACCCCAGGGTGCCAAGGCACACCGTTTGGGAACCACTGGTGTAGCATAATGTGTTGGCACTAGAGGTGGCATAATGTGTGGCGCACTACAGTGTGACAATGTGGGGGGTACTACAGTGTGGTATAATGTGTTGGGCACCCACTGCATCTGCATGTCCCCTACTGCCTGTCACCTCTTCCTATCACCCTCTCCCTGTCACCCACTGCCTCTCCCTCTCCATCACTGCCTGTCACCTCTCCCTCTCACCCACTGCTTTTCCCTGTCACCTCTCCCTATCACTCTCTCCCTGTCAACTACTGCCTATCCCCTCTCCCTTTCACCCACTGCCTGTCAACTATCCCTGTCACCCTCTCCCCCTCTCTGTCACCCACTGCTTCTCCCTGTCACCTCTCACCCTCTTCCCTGTCCCCACTGCCTCTTCTCTCTCTGTCACCCACTGCCTGTCACCTCTCCATTTCACCCACTGCTTCTCCCTGTCACCCATTGCCTGTTATGGCCCACTAAAATGGCTAGCAATAAAGGCTGGAATTAAAATAAAGTCATACCTTTAAACAAACTAGGTTCTACACATAATATTGTTAACCGTTCAACTAGAATAATATGTCAGAGTCCACTTTTTTTGTTCCAATAGCAGCTGCCTGGTGCAAAAAATAGTCATTACCTATGCAAATATTTTTTTAAACTGTGCAATAGTCTGCAGGAATTAGCCTAGTGCAGAGTTGTACAGTATTGCACAGCCGCAGGTGTTAGGATTAGAGGATTAGTCAGAAGGATTTAGGCTGTATACAGTCTTGAGAAGGGGGTGCACTTGGCAAATAATGACCTGTAGGTCGTAACCACGGTGCGGCTTTTGAGCCGTGAAGCAACCTTGAGGGTTGGATTCTTGGCTAGCTGTGGCTAATGAGCCGTGAGTAGATGTGGCCTTTGGGCCATGTAGCAGACTTGAGGGCTGGTAGCAGCCTGTGTGCTGTAAGCAAGATGCAGCCTTTGGGCTGTGTGACAGTCTTGGCTGATAGAAACTGGCGCTGGTGCGTCAGATTGCGCACTTTGGACACTGAGGTGCGACGGGTTGACACAAGCATTGGTGCGTTGGATTGTGTACGTTGGACGCTGAGGTGTGGCCAATGTCGCTGGGTTGACACAGGCGATGGTGCTCTGGGTTGCACACTTTGGATGCTGAGGTGCGAACAGTGCTGCCAAGTTGACACAAGCCACTGGACGCTGGATTGCGCACTCAGGACAGCGAGTGCACGCCGTGCTGCCTAGATGACACAAGCGGCAAACAGCAGATGTTATGCGAACCATGCCGCCTGGATGGTACAAACGGCAGACAAGAAATGAGGCAAACAGGTGAACTGGAACTCGAGTGAAACAAACAGGAGACTGACCACAACCGGAAACACACTATCACCAGCATCGGTGCAGCGATCACACGGGGAGAAAATAGAGACAGGAACCAATCAAGGTCAATCACAGCATGACGGACAGGAGGTAGGAGGAGTTTCAGTGAAAATTCATCCGGCGTTCACCTCGTCCTGAGGACGCAGTTCGGCAGCTTGTGACAGCAGGGAAGCGGCTGTGCAATACCGTAAAACAAATATGGTAATCCAGCAGAAGGCGTCTGGTGTGAATAGATGTCTTCTGACCGCATCGCAGATCCGAGTGCTGAGGTTACTTAGATTAGATTGCCCCTCGCAGCTCTGTAGCCAAGGCCAGGAAGTCTACATGATGAATGTTGATATTATGACCCTAGCCTTGGCACGCCCAGAAAACGGGGATGACACACCCCCAATTTCTGAAACAGAGGTCAGTCCCATCTACTCACCCCCAAACAGCAGCAGTCTGTTAATTAGGCTGCAGCTTGGGGGAACTGCGAGCGATCTCGTAGGAGGGCGATCTGCAACTGCGCAGTACAGACCCTGCGCATGCACAGGTCTCTCTCAATCACTGTTGTTTGCAAACCATCCGGTTTGCGTTCAATACTGAGTCAGGCCCAATGTAATTACCTGTAGATGAAATGAGAAAGTACCCATGAGTCATACTTGCCTACATTTAAAAAACCATTTCAGGGAGATTGTGAAAGCAGCACCTATGAGCGCGTGTTACAGTGGGCGTGTCCTGATAAATCTGAGAGGCGTGTCCTAAACCTGACTTACATCCAAATGTAAACCAGCCCAAAAGCAGTTAGTACGATCTGTTTGTTGATGAAAACACACTAATACTTTTCAGAAATTCATAGGGATCATTGTGCCTTATAATAAAAAATACAAGGAAATGACACTAATGATCCCATTTGAATGTATATTTCTCTGTTTTTTAATATAACAGCTTCATAATGGGGGTAAGGATGAAATGAGGGAGATTGCTAGACTCTTCAGGGAGACAGGGAGATTGCTACTATTTCAGGGAGTCTCCCTGACAATGAGGGAGAGTTGGCAAGTATGCTATGAGTTTCAGAGGTGAATTTGCAATCAGCCAATTAGAGGTGGCTAGCTAGTGCAGGCATCCGACATTCTCATCAAAAGTATATTTGCCACAACTCGCGGGCACCAACCAATGATACAGCTACTGCAGGCATATATGAGTTTCCATGCGGGTCAGCCCCCATTCATATTATACAAACACACCCTTACTGTACTTGACCTGTGTTAGACCGCCCCTGCCCATCCTGCATAGGTTAGCCTTGTGTGTCACTCATCGTCTGACCATTACCTCTACATTTAATAAATAATTTACAGTATAAAAACATACAACACAGAATAATAGTAGAAATGAACAACACCAATAGTTCACCACGCTGCAAGTTATACAGCAGCAGTGTTTATTCACAGTCACTTGATGCACAATCCCTGCTGCAGAGCCACGCTCTGTACTAATCTACCCACTTGATAAGGACTACGCACCATGATTTCCTGCTTTTGGCAGATGTTCAAAGTCTGCAGGCTTCTCGATCCACTTGTGGCCAATCCAAGCTGCCCTGCATCCAGTCCAACATGTTACATCCAACCGCAAACACCGAGCAGCGACTGTACCTTTTAATCCATTACTGTACTTGGCAGGCTCAATAAACTACTGTGAGTGCAATTTAACAATGAGTTATATTCTTGTTATCACTTGTTATCAATCTTAAATGGCGGTCCAGCCAATCGGCTCCTGTCAAGTTTATGAAAAATGACAATTAGGAGCTGATTGGTTGGAGCCTCATTTAAGATTAATAACGAGTCATAACAAGTATATCACTCACTAATAAATGAGGCTCTGCAGAATTTATTCTATAGTACACTATTTTTAACCTATTTTAAAATGTAAAACACTTACGTCATGCCATGGAATTGTATGTGCGATCACACACTGACAACACATCCATCCGCTTTCAGACAGATCATCATGGTAACTGTCAGTTACACAGACATGACTACACAGCAAAATATTAATGGGTGCTTTACTCTAAGCCATTATATAGCTTTGGTTTAGTCCTGTAAATGTAATTAATAATATGTAACTGTACCTCCAATGCTCCAGGCTCCCCTAGAATTACAATACTATTCCCAAATGAAGCATCAGCTTCTCTGTTAAAAGTAATATTATTATTATTATTATCATTTATTTATATGGCGCCACAAGTGTTCCACAGTGCCTTACAAAGTACATGAACAAATAAGTAACCAGTGACTTACAATACAAAGCAGGACATGGACATGTATAATAAACATTGCTATATTAGCGACCTTTATGCCCACATAAGCAGCCGAGTGTTGGTTGCCCTAGTGGGGAGTAAGAGATAAATTAAATTACAGTAGGGAGAAGCACAAGAGGGTTAGAGGGCCCTGCTCGAAAGAGCTTACATTCTTTAAGGGAGGGGCAGACGAACAGGAGTGACACAGATGGGGTAGGCGGGGAGTTAGGATGAGAGCTGGAAGGCTTTAATGAAGTAGTGGGTCTTAAGAGCTTGTTTCAAAGATTGTAGAGAGGTGCAGAGTCTGATGGGGAGAGGGAGGGAGTTCCAAAGGTGGGGAGCAGCGCGGGCAAAATCTTGGAGACAGGAGTGGGAGGAAGTAATCAATTGGCATGAAAGACGGCATGTATTAAGTGAACGAAGAGGGCGGACAGAAGAGTGAGGGGAGAGGAGATCAGAGATGTAAATGGGAGAGGAATGGGTGAGGGCTTTGTAAGTGAGTGTGAGAACCTTGAATTGGGTTCTGAAAGGGAAGGGGAGCCAGTGGTGGGCTTGTAAGAGAGGAGAGACAGATGTAGAGAGCGTTTGGAGAGGAAGATGAGCCGAGAAGCAGCGTTGAGCACAGACTGGAGAGGAGAGAGATGGGATTTGGGGAGGCCAGATAGGAGGTTACAGTAGTCCAATCTGGAGATGATCAATGAATGTATGAGGGTTTTGGTGGCATCCTGGGTGAGAAAGGGTCATATCTTGGAAATATTCTTGAGATGGAAACGACAGGACTGCGAGAGGTTCTGAATATGTGGTTTTAAGGAGAGGGAAGAGTCCAGGATGACTACAAGACTATGCACTTTGGGACTAGATGAGATAGTTATGCCATCTATTGATAAAGAAATAGTGGGACATGATGTTATGTGGGAAGGTGGGAAGACAATCAGCTCAGTCTTAGACATATTAAGTTTGAGAAATCTCTGGGACATCCAGGAAGAGATAGCAGAGAGACAGTTAGAGATATGAGTCAGCATAGAGATGATAATGGAGGTCAAAAGACCGGATGAGTTTACCTAAAGAGGACATATAGAGAGAGAATAGGAGAGGTCCAAGAACAGAACCTTGGGGAAACTGTAAGAGGCTGTGGTGGGGAGGAGTTGTCGTGAGAGAAAACAGAGAAGGAGCGGTCAGAGAGGTAAGAGGACAGCCAGGAGAGAGCAGTGTCACGTAGACCAAGGGAGTGAAGGATATGCAGCAGTAGAGGGTGGTCCACAGTGTCAAAAGCAACAGAGAGGTCAAGGAGAATGAGTAGGGAGTAGTGGCCCTTGGATTTGGCAGCAAGGAGGTCAATGCTGACTTTTGTGAGGGCAGTTTCAGTATAGTGGAGCAAATGGAAGCCAGACTGAAAAGGGTCATGGAGGGAGTGGGAGGAAAGAAATGTGGTGAGGCGGTTGTAGACAGTACGTTCAAGGAGTTTGGAGGCAAAAGGGAGGAGAGAGATTGGTCGGTAGTTAGAGAGAGTGGTAGGATCAAGGTTAGGTTTTTTAAGAATGGGGAGACAAGGGCATGCTTGAATGCAGAACGAACAGTGCCAGAAGAGAGGGAGAGATTAAGGAGGTGGGCAAGATGGGAGCAGGCAGAAGAAGAGAGGTAGTGGAGGAGGCGGGAGGGTATAGGGTCAAGGGGAGAGGTGGAAGGGGGGGAGGACTGGATAAGGGCCTTAACTTCCTCTCCAGTCACAGGGGAGAAGGATGTCAGAGTCAGTAAAATGAATGGGGAGGGGAGATCCAGGAAAGGAGGAGGTGGAGAGCTGGGGGCCTGGTTGGATATGATGTCCTGACGTATGGAATCAATTTTAGATGTAAAATAGGTAGCAAAGTCAGTGGCAGAGAGCAAGGAGGGGAGACGAGGAGGGGGTGGGCAGAGGAGGGAGTTGAAGGTGGAAAAGAGATGCTGGGGATTTGACGATAGGGAGGAGATGAGATTCTTGAAATATGACTGTTTAGAGAGGGAAAGGGCAGCACTGTAGGATGACAGCATGAATTTAAAATAGAGAAAATCGAACATCCGGTGGGCGGGGCATCAAGTATGGCCGCGTTTTAATCCAGCTCCTCTCTAAAGGCTCTGAATCCTGCATCATCCTGCAAAATCTCCAATATTGTGGGCTTGCTGGGACCCTCTTGATATCCCCCTTTGCTTGGGGAACCTAGAGATATTCGTATTGCCAAGGAGTACCTTTTATTCCACCGGAGTCTGGCCACCAACTTAGATGGCCTGTATGACCGCGAAGCAAAAACCTGATGGCTGGCAGTTTTCTCAGTGAAGCTACTTGCACCTGATTCTCAGCCCTATCCCGGAGAGAACACATACCTCTGACATCTGTCGGCAGCCCCGGTGATCTTGATTCGGCTCCGCGTGGAAGTGCTGTGTGGGCCTGACGCCGGCGGGACCTCGTGGTGCGGCTATATGAGGCACTTCCTTCTGACTGCCGGATCCCTGAAAACTACTCCACTCTGTGCTGCTGAGAGCCTGAAGGCTTCGTCTGCTGTGCCTAATTGCGGAGACTTCTGTTCTCCTGATTGCCTGGCTGTCCACTGGGACGTTGCCGGGACCCGCTGGGGTTGTTGTGTCCATCGCCGGCTTCTGGTGTCCGCCCGGATCCTGTGGCCTACCTGTCGCCGGCTCCGGTCACCGGCCCCTGACGCCTGCCCACTGCTGATTCCTGGCGTCCGTCTGCCGCCGGCTCCTGGCGCCCGCATACAGCTGGCTCCTGACACCTGTCTGCCGCTGACCCCTGTCACCCGCCGGCCGCGGACCCCCGACGCCTGCCTGCTGCTGACTTCTGACGTACATCCACCAGCGGCTCCTGACACCTGCTCGACACTGGCTCCTGACGTCTGCCGCTGGCTCCTGTTGCCTGCCCGCTGCGGATCTCGGGCGTCCATCAGCTGCTGACTCCTGACACGTGCCCGCTACCAGCGCCTAAAACCCGCTTCTCATCGGGTCCTGACACCTGTGCCGTCTGCTGAGGCTTGAGGCAGCTGCTGTGCGGGGCTCTCCGGTGCTCTCTCCTGTAGTGCCTTCCTTTCAACAGCAGTCATCATCATTGTTGGAGGAACCCTGATACCAGCTACCAGAGGTGAATAATCCGGCACTATAGACTGTCCCTAACACTTGCTCTGCAATCATCATTCCCTTCGCGGGATCGTTGGCGCTCAGATGATGGTCTATCAACAGCCCTCCTGGTATTAATGTTGTCTGTCACCCTTTCCTAAACTAATAATCTTATATATTTATCCTTTTCTTCCAATACTTGATCCCTAACCTCCCTTGTGTACTGCCCCTGCCTTCTTAAAACCTCTTTTCCACCCTCACTATCCCATTTATCCTCTCTCTCACCCCTATTCTACTTTTATTCTCTCAAATTGGTGCTGATAATATCCAGCTCCTTGGAGACGACTGCTCCCTCTCCCACTTGGGACTGAACATTCTACATACTAGCTAGTCCATTTTTATATTATTTTTTCTCTGTTATATGGACTCTTAAGAAATTATTTCTTTTATTTGCTAATTTAAGTCCATATCTTGGCTATTTATGTAGTTCTATATAAGATAATTGTACTACCAGAATAGTATTGTGACGCAGATGTAGTTATATTATGAGCCTTTTAAGATAACTATTGCCAAATACTGTCTTGGTTACGCCGGACAACTATAACTTTTACTGTCTTGTTTCTATGCGCTTGGATATGGACAAATACGTCCATAAGAATACTTCAAATAAAACTTCCCAATCTAATACCAATACTAGAATGAATAGATCAGGCAAATCCTTGGGAAATCCCAGCCGCCGCCTTCCCCTACTGGGGATGAATCATCGGCTAGTATTTCTAACGATGATGCTCCTTGTGGTCACCCATCAATTACGGAAATGATTCAGGAGATTTCCAAACTGATAATGCCCCAAATAGAAAAAATTGAAAAAAAACTTGAAAACATTCAAACATCATTTGATACAGCTCTAACTAAAATAGAAGCCAACTCAACTAGAATTAACACACTGGAGCAAAGGGTGAGTGATACAGAGGATCAGACTCATACGCTCCAAAATTCTTCAGATACATTAACAAATTCCGTTCAAGCCATGCAGGCCAAAATAGATGATCTTGAGAATAGACACAGGAGAAATAATCTCCTGTTTATTGGAATTCCGGAAACAATCCGAGACTCGCAGCTGTCGGAATACATTCTTACTTCAGTGATAGGAGCACTTGACATCTCAGACGCCACGTTGCTTTCTCATATTGACAGGGCCCATCGAATTGGCCTTAGAAAGGCAGGATGCAACAGGCAGGCCCAGACCAGTTATTGCGAGATTCCTAGATTATAGGATGAAGGAACATATCCTGCGTGCTTATCGCAAAATTTCTCAATTGCTAGTTAATGGGGATCGTATCTTGATATTTCAAGATTTTTCAGCATCTGTTGCTCAGAAACGTAGAGCGTTTTCAGAGGTCTGTAAGATATTACATGATCATAACACACGTTTTGCATTAATGTATCCAGCAAAACTCAGATTCCAAAATAATGGCCGTACGTTGTTCTTTACTGATTCGAATCAAGCAAAAGAACATGTCTCACGTATGTTCAGACGACAAGACAGTCCTCCACACGATTGATTGAATTTATCTAATTTACCTGGTGTAGTTCATAGATTTAAGGTATCTGTAATATAATAAGATACTTGAGATTTGCTATTTTCACAAATCTGAAATATGATAGAGAACAAATATAAACAATTTATTTCAAGTTATGTTCTGCGACCGCCAATGTGTTTATTGGTGCTCGCTTGGTTTTGGATAATTATGGAGAATTTGAGAAAAAGATGGATAAAGCAATGTATGTTTTTCAAGTTAGTCTATAAGGGTGTCTGGCTAGCCTTCCCCCCCCTTATGCTGAGATTATCCTGCTTAAACTGCAGAATGTACACACACCTGAACCTCCCTGCTTGCTGGGACGGGGAGGAGGTGGTTTTTATGATGTCTCTGAGTCAACACGTCCGTCCACGTCAGGGTATTGGCTAATGCAGCTATAACAAACCTGGAGTTCTGTCCTCTTGCTCGAACAAATATTTTGGGGTGGTTTCTTGGAACATGGGGGTTCTTAACTCTCCCATCAAACGTAAAAAAGTGGTCTCTCATCTTAAAAAACTTCGCCCACAGATAATGATTCTTCAGGAAACACACTGGCTGGCGGGGAGTGCATCGTCCCTAAAGGCTCCTTGGCTGGATCAATGTATTTCAGCGGACTACCAACGGAAAGCTAGGGGAGTGGCGATTCTATTCCATAGAGATCTTCAATACACCATTTTAAATACTGTATCAGATCCTAACGTAGATATCTTCTATTAGATGTTGAAATCTGGGGTTTCAAATATACTTTAATTAATATTTACGCTCCTAATGTTGCAACTTCCGAATTCTTACAGGATTTTACCCATTTCTTGGCTCAAAGGAACAATTATCCTATCATTATGGGTGGTGACTTTAATTTAGTAGATAATCCCTTTATAGATAAACAACCTGTCCCACGTAATCCAAACTCCCCAGTTTGGAAACAGGTTCAGCTCCTCCGCTCAGCCCTCCAGCTCACTGACATTTGGCGCCTTGTCAATCCAACTGATAAATCTTTTACATTTTACTCGGGGATTCATAAGTCCTGGTCCAGAATAGATCTCATCTTATTATCTGATTCCTTGGTTACACGGGTGGGAGAAACGGATCTCTTGAATATTATTGTTTCAGACCATGCTCCTGTGTCAGTGACCTTGGAAAGAAAGCAGCAGGCGGGAGGGCAGAGAGGATGGCGCTTTCCCAGTTATTTGTACAACTCAGCTGATTTCAAACAAATTCTGACTGATAAATGGATGTTGTTTGTAGATGACAACATAGGATAGATACTCCCACTTTATTCTGGGGCACCTCAAAAACCGTCCTCAGAGGCCACATTATAGACTATGTATCTCGATTAAAAAAAAAGTCAAATGCTGAATACATCGCACTGCATAATTCATTGAACTTGGCCTTACAAAATCATATGGCTAACCCATGGGATGAGACGCTAGCTGGATACACCGAAGCCCAACAGTTATTAAATTACTTTTTATTGTCACAAGCTCAGCGGAATTTAGTTTTCTCTAAATTTAAATATTATAAATGGGGCAATAAGACTGGCCGACTCTTAGCAACAATGTCCAAAAGTAAGACATATAAACGATATATAACGGCGATACGTCATCCCCAAACTAATCAAATATTGACTGATTCCAGGAGCATACTGGAACAATTTGACAGTTATTTTAGTACCCTATATTCAACTCTTCCGTTTGATGCAGAGCATCATAGTCGACTAATGCAAGAAGCGCATTTACCTAGCATATCTGTCGAGCAGTCTGAGTCGCTCAGTCTGCCAGTTACTCTTTCAGAAGTTAGTTCGGCTATTTCTCAGCTACATCTCCATAAGTCCCCGAGCCCGGATGGGTTGTCAAATGAGTTTTACAAGATACTCCAACCACATATAGCCCCTACTTTAGTAGAGCTATTCAATAATATCTTGCAGAACCATACACCCTTTCCCTATTTTAACTCGGCTTATACTATTTTGATCCCCAAGCCCAATCGAAACCCTCAGGACATAGATACATATAGACCAATAACGTTACTTAATTCGGATATAAAAATATTTGCAAAACTCATGGCAGACCGATTGCAAAACATACTCCCCCAAATACTAATGGTACATCAATTAGGATTTGTGCGAAACACACACTCTGTTAAAGGCATACGCTCAGCCATAGCGGCAACAATTGCCTCTTCACAAACACATGCTTCTAAAAATATATTATTGAGTTTAGACACAACAAAAGCTTTGGCCACATCTATACTCTGTGCTTAAAGCTAGAAATTTTCCCTCTTTGTTTACTGACCTAATTCATTACCTATATACCTCGCCAACCACCACCCTACAAATAAACGGCCACAACAGTGAGCCATTTACTATGTTTCGAGGAACTCGTCAGGGTTGTCCCCTGTCTCCAATTCTATTTAATTTGGCAATAGATCCCTTGCTGCGTCTTTTGCAAAATGATTTGGAATTTCACGGGATCAAAATAGGAAATAAAGAAATAAAACTCACCGCCTTTGCAGATGATATTCTGCTTTATATATCAAACCCAACAGAATCACTACCTAAAATATTTCATATTTTAAAGCAATTTGGAGACTGCTCGGGATTCCAGGTTAATTGGTCAAAGTCGGTAGCACTTAGACTGGGCTCCGGAAACTTTTTGATAAATGGTTTTGGGGAAGCTGAACTGAAATGGAGATCGGACTTTATAACTTATTTAGGTATTGTTATACCACGGAAGCCAAGCCTTCTGTACGGGCTGAACTACACGTCTGCTATCCGGGGGGTGTCTGGTGAGCTGGAGGGCTGGAAAACACTGCCACTATCTTATACAGGCAGGGCAAATTTAATCAAGATGGTGTCATTCCCTAGATTGTTATATTTGATCCAAGTTCTACCTTTGATGTTAACACCCAAAGACACACAACAACTTAATTTCTTATTTCGGAGGTTCATATGGAAGGGTAAGCGTCCCCGTATTGGGCTTATAAAGTTGCAACAAACTGTAACTAATGGGGGAATTAACTTTCCAGATGTCCAGTTGTATTGCCAGGCGGCCCATCTAAGATATCTCAAGGACTGGCTGCATTGTCATGATAACTATGCAGTCACCTCACTGGAGAGGGAGTTTCTTCAGGGGGGTGATCTAATATCTTTCTTGCATTTATATGATCAAGAAATTTTACCCCAATATCGAGATAACCCTTTACTATGGTCTGTCAGAAAATTATGGTGCATCACACGCCACAAATATAATTTAAACGCTCATAGTACATTGTTTCTCCCATTGATATCAAACCCAGATTTCAGGACGGGCAAGCTGGTTACCCTTTTAATATTTGGAGAGTAGGCGGAGTGACCAGTATAGGTTGCATGGTAAATTTGGAGACCCACCGACCCCTCACGTTCCAAGAGATGTCTGAAAGATATCCAGTGACAATTGGATACCCTGTAGCATTTTTACAGGCACAACTCTATGTTAGTCTGGTAATAAGACGTTTTTCTTCTGCTGACTGGGATAATTTACTCGATGTGATGTTGAGGCAACAATCTCAGAATAAAGGGGCAATTTTTTCAGCTTATAACTGGCTTCGAAGCTCGTTAGATCACACCAAATCTCAGAGAGGTATAGTGGTTTGGACCTCCCAGGTTCCGAGTCTGCGGGTGGATGAATTGCTAGACGCACATTACAAAGCCTGTAGATCATTCCCTTCCGTTATGTTCCTTAATATATTACACAGAACGTATCTTTCTCCACATAGGAGATTTTTGATTGGTTCATCTGATTCGCATCATTGTTTTAAATGTAGAAATCCCCGAGCAGACCTAATACACTGCCTATGGGATTGCCCTATAATACGTAAATTTTGGATTGATGTTCGTACATATTCAGTAACGTATTTAATCAATTATTTGCCTCTAAGTCCAGAATGGGCACTGTTTGGGATTATTTCCAATGATATACGTATAAAAAGAGGAAGCCGTGAACTATTGTTGGCAGTGAGTGCTGCGGCAAGGAAATCCATCCTGCAGAGCTGGATTAAACCGGAAGCACCTTCCATGAGTCTTTTCAAAGCTAAACTTTTCTATCTCTTTAGAATGGAATGGGTGGGAGCTACTCTGGAAAAGGAGGCACAGGTTGAACGTTTCCTCGCAGTTTGGGAGAGTTACATTGTAACCCTTTCTACAGCTGTTAAAACACAGATATGTAATTCGTTTTCAAATACTATATGGTTCATGCATCGTATGGCAGATAATGATCCTCAAATAGTTTTGTGAATCAGGATTATAGATATCAGTTTGTAGACATAATTTTCAAGGGTATTGCTCGAGGAGGAAAAGTGGGGATGGCAATAGGCGAGCTAACAAAGACATCTTTTGTTATATTTCTTTTTTTTTTTTAAATGTATTTCTTTTTATTTTTGCTTGTTGTACTGTCTGTTCATTATGTTTCCCTTTTCATGAAGGTAAACTGTCAAAAACAGTGTTTGTTATGCAATATTTGATTTATTTAGTGTACTTCTGAAAAGACACAATTTGTACTAAGATTTATTGTCATTTTTCTTGACTATTTTGTATACTGTTTGATAATATGCATTGCTTTAATAAATAAAATGTTTTTTAAAAAAAATAGAGAAAATCTGCCTGAGAGCGTGATCTTCTAGACTGTCGCTTGGCGGTTCGTGAACATTTTTACAGGTATCTGGTGCATTTGGAATGCCAGGGTTGAGGTGTGGATTTGCGAAGGTGAGTAGTGATCGAGTCAAGAGCAGAAGTAAGTAAGGCATTGTATAGGGAAGCAGCTTGTTTAGCGCAGGAGAAAGAGAGGATAGTGGAGAGAAGTGAGTCATGTAGGGAAGAAAAGAAAGCAGTGTCGATAGCTTCAATGTTACGCTTAGTGATGGTGGCTCTGGGAGGTAGAGGAGGGGAAGGAGAGAGGGATAGGTTAAAAGAGAGAAGGTGATGGTCAGATAGGGGGAATAGGGAATTGGAGTAGGCAGAAATATCACAAATATGGAGTAAATGCCCACTTGCATGTGAGGGTGAGGAGGTCCATTGGGAGAGGCCAAATGAGGAAGTGAGGGTGAGTAGTTTGGAGGCAGCGGATTCTGTGGGGATGTCAATTGGAATATTGAAGTCACCTAGGATAATAGAGGGAAGGTCTGAGGAGAGAAAGTGAGTCAGACAGGAAGCAAAGCTGTCAAGGAACTTGGAGGGAGGGCCAGGGGGACAGTAGATGACAGCTACTCTGAGGTGTACTGGTTGGAAGAGACGTATAGAGAGGTAAGCTGACATTAACAGTGTTCAAAAAAGATTATCTGTTAAGCACAGAGGCAGCACAAATAGTAGATAGTAGAAAGTCATGCACAAAGTTTTTGTAGCAACAGAGGGCCTGATTCAGAGCCGCTCATAAGCGGCCGCTCGTTCGCTCCGAGCGATGTTCGCACAACTGCGCATGCGTATGGGTCGTAATACGCATGCGCGAACCAGTCATTGCGGTCGGAAATTGTGTGCTTGCAAAATAGCGAATGCCTGGTAATTTGAGTGACAGAATGAGGCGTTTGTGGGTGGTAACAGGGGAAGGTGCTTGGAAACGGGGAGTGGAGATCCGAACGCAGGCGCGCCAAACGGTCAAAACGGGCGTTTTAAGGGTGTGCATAATTAACAAAGCAGCGTCATCGACCACGTCACTTGGTTGTCTTTTAGCCTGAACTGCTCGCATGATTGCGGTAGGAAAATCCTACCACAAGCACTGCGAGCAGTTCATACGCCTTTCGATGTACTCGATTAATCTAATAAATAGTGGAGATGACATAGGATACGAGCAGCCAGGGGGTGTTTTTTAAAAAATAGCGAGCGCATGTTTTGTTCGCTCGTTCAGACATAGAGGCGTCAACAGACCGCAAAGAGCGAGCGCTCTATTTAAATATCCGGCCCCTTTTTCTGAACGAGCCAGCGCAAATAGCGTGCGGCTCTGAATCAGGCCCAGAGTCCAGTGTTGAAGGTCCAGGCTATGCAGTCAGCAGGCTCATGTAGCAGTGAGAATGTGGATTCACTTTTGTTGATGTTATTTTCTTCAAGTCTAGATCAGGTTGTTAGAAGTGTAGATAGGTTGTTTCCCTTCCGTTTCCCTTCGGTTTAACGCCGGTCTAATGCCAGTATTAATCTTAAATTGCACTTTTGATTTGTGCACTTCTGATATAGGGCACTGCCAGCCAAGCTATTCCAGCCTACTAATGACCCATATGTAGGAGACCTGGCATGTTAATTTACTGATTGTTTACAAGCACAGCACCCTCCCACTAATATGGCTAGCAACAGTGGCGGGCTGGTCCGGGGGGCAGAGTGCCATGTGCCCCCCGGGCCACAGCGTCATGCGGGCCACGGGCCGGTGCAGTCTGTGTCACTGTGACACAGACTGCACCGCGTGTGTAGCGCTGACCGCTACACAGCACAAACACACAGCCGCCGGAGCCGGCAGCTGTGTGTTTGCTGTAATCATCAGCCGCTGAGAGTCTATCAGACTCTCATCGGCTGCCGCTGCACCCACTGCGGGAGCCATCTTCCGGCTCCCGCAGTGGGTAATGGGAGAGCAGTCGTCATGACGACTTCTCTCCCATAATGCAAAGCGGCCAGAGGAGCCGGTGGAAGCGTCAGGACCAGGAGCGGGAGTTTCAGGTAAGTGTTTTTTTTTTTTTTTTTATTAAGTCTCTCTCCACTGGGGGCACTGCCAAGGGGGGGATTACTATGGGGGCACCTCCGGGGGGGGGATTTCTATGGTGGCACTACCAGGGGGGATTACTACTGGGGGCACTACCAGGGGGGTGGATTACTACTGGGGGCACTACAAGGGGGGGACTACTACTACAGGGGGCACTACAAGGGGGGACTACTACTACTACTGGGGGAACTACAAGGGGACTACTACTACTACTGGGGGCACTACAAGGGGGGGCTACTACTGGGGGCACTACAAGGGGAGGGGACTACTACTAGGGGCACTGCATAGGGGGGAGGGGACTACTACTAGGGGCACTACATAGGGGGAGGGGACTACCACTGGGGGCACTGCGAAGGACCACTGCTGGGGGCTCTATATAAAGGGCAATACTGGGGGTACTGCATAGGGGGGAGACTACAACTGGGGCCACTATTTAAGGGACATTGCATAAGGGTTACCACTATTGGGGGAACTGCATGGGGGGGTGGACTGCTACTGGGGGCACTGCATAGGGGGTACCATATAAGGGGCTTACTACTGGGGGCACAAGGGGCACTGAACAGGGGGGACCACTACTGGGGGCACAAGGGGCACTGCATAGGGGGGATCACTACTGGGGGCACTACTGGAGGCCTGCATAAGGGTGTTATCTCCTGTGACACACGGGGGCACTGCATATGGGCACTACGACAGGGGGCTGCCCCTAATCTTTATTTTTACCTTACATTAATCCCATATTGACCCGCCTCCTCCCTGAAACACTTGAGGGGGGCGGCGCCGTAGCACGCACATTCTTCGGGCACCCTGGCTACACGCTACTCCTCTGCCAGGGCCGCCTGCATGCATTTGCCCCCCAGGCTAAAAGTTGCCAGCCAGCCCCTGGCTAGCAATAAATTGAGTAAAACAAACAGCAAGTACCACTAGGCTAATATCAGGGTCAATCAGCTAACTAACAAAGAAACCAAAAAAAAAACACAAAACATCAAACTAATATAGTATGCAGTGATATCCTAAATAATATTGCTTATCAGCAAAGTCTGAGACTTGTAGTCCGTTATTTAAGTTCTATAGTGTCTGATATAGATGAAGGCACAGCACCTGCACCATTTAAACTAACATGGAGGATGAAGTAATAGCAATTACACTGTTTATTACTCTCATAAACCACCACCATATATAAGGTTTTATTCAAATATAGATATATATTGGAACAACATGTATGTCACGGACCATCTGACACATACAACATATTTCACATTTACTGCGCTTACTCAATAATGTACATATACGGTCAATTATGACAGTGATCTGGCCACTAGGCAGCACTAAGCAGCTGTACTGCCCTGAATTTGGACATCTTTGTGGGTTTATTGCTTTCACTTATACGTCTTTTCCACCAAAAACCCGGGTCCGACCTGGGTTTTCAGACATGGTTCCAACCCAGGTCAGACACTGTTTACACAGCACCATCGATCTGGGTTATTCCTAGATAATCCCCGTTCACACTGAACCTGGGTCTGCCCTGCTAAACTTGTGAGGTCATAAAAAGTGGGAGGTGACTGCTCCACAACCACCAATCAGTTTATTTTAGGCATGATCTATGTCAGATAACCTGGGTTGCGCCGTTTACACTGCACCATTACCCAGGACCATCCTGGGTCCAACCCTGGTAGCTACCTGGGTTGGATTGCCGGGTCACTTGACCCAGGTTATTTTTCAGGGACCCTTTTACACTGAGCTGCGGGTAGACCTAGCAAAAACCCATGTTTTTGCTCTGGTGTAAAAGGGGTACAATATACAGTATATTTCCTTCATATTTTATATTTTAAAGTACCACTGCCAAGTACCTACTATCAGTTTATTGGAATTGTGTGAGACTACAATGATTAGTCAATCTCACGTTCACCTTAAACCCAAGCTATAGAAATGTAGAATAATGCACCACATACTAGACACACCTTATCTGTTGCTACCACCACTGAAGGATAAATTACACTAGTTCCCACAGTTTTACCAAGAACATATTTCAATGTAGCACATTGCTATTCAGCAAACAATGTACTGCGACAGCAGTATGCTGCATTCAGAGGACAAACACGGCTAAACATCAGCTATTTCCTAATAAAAGGTTTCTCAGTCTGTGGCATGTGTACTCCCAGGGGTACTTCACTTTGATTCCAAAGGTACTTAATCCTGTTCCATATCATTTAGAATGGGCATTTCCTGTAAGGCTGAATGACCTGCCTTTAGTTTACACAAAGGCTTAGGAATTTGCTTTAGATCATAAAGGACACATCCTGTTATAGAGGGATGTTGCCAATTGGTCGACATTTACAATGTTGACAATCAAAATGTCAACACCACAATGTTGAGAGTGCTGATGTCGACCTTTTTAAAATGTTGACAAACAACATGTCGATATTCTCACTTACAATGTTGGCAAGGGAAATGTCAATATTGTCAGAATATCAACATTAGGGTTAGGCTGCAGGGGGGGTTATGGTTAGGCTGGGGCGGGGGGAGATTAGGGTTAGGCGCTAGAGGGAGGGTTAGGGGTAGGCACTAGAGGGAGGGTAAGTATTAGGAATCAGGGAGTAATACTCACCGGAATGCTGGAGGTCTGACACAGAAGAGACTGTCACGTGACCACTGGGAACCAGAAGTCGTGATGGAGCTGCTGCAGCCAGGAGGAGTAGGTAAGTCACCGCTGGGCAACCAAGGATGTTATGTCGAAATTCTAAAATGTTGACATTTCATCAATGTCTACATGACGAATGTTGACATTATGAACACGTTGACATTTTTTTGTCAACATGATGAATGTTGACATTATGGCTGTCGACATATACCACATCCTGTTAAAGATTATACCTTAGAGCTAAGAGTTGCCCACACAGACACTTATAGTATTATTATGTCCTTCCCCAATTAGTTATTAGTTATTATTATTAAGGGGAGGTGCACCCAGGAACAAATCGATATATACAGACAAAAAGAAAAAGGAAGTTTTCCAACAAGAGACACTCACAGAGTTTTAGCATATAAGATCATCTTCTTTAGAAATCTCCATTGTGGTGACCCAAGAAGATATGAAAAATAATCAAAAATAACTTTTAATTAATTTTTTAAAATCCTTAAGCTAGGGAAATATAAAGTGCAAAATTGTGTTAAAGTGCTATAATGTGAGACAATACTAACAATTAACTAAAATATTGTGTCCAGTCTTAATCCTGTATTATTGCTATTATATTCAATATTCACTGCAGCCTTCCAATTAATTATTAATTATGACAGGATACTGATATTTAAATTTATGCATTAGTGATATCACCACTCCTATATGTTCAGGTGGTGATTGTCTTATTTTTATCCAGTTATGTGGCATCCATATTTTAGTTTTCCTTGAGGTACCACAACTGCATTCACTGTTGGCAATTACTTTCTGGACAAATTCTCCTCCATGGTACTTAAATCCTCTCCCAATTCTAATGGGACTGTTTGTAGGGTACCACTACACGATTTCACCAATGAGGGTTGGTAATCCTTAATCTAACCGCCCCACACTTGTATGTTATATAAAACACATTGGTACCATTTGTCATGGTATGTTAATCCGCATGTTTTATAGTATGTCCCATTGCTGGGAACACTCCCTATCTCTCATACAAAATTGGTTATTCTACATAGTATCTGTCATCAGTATTTCCTTAATGTGTCCTATTCCAAATGTGCCCCAAAATATATAGATCTATTCACCATTTATCGTAATATATTTCTCATTCATATCTAACCACTTTTTCCACTCAGATCTAATGTATGGATACCATTATTCATAGTCTGTCTTATTCACCCCTTCGAGTTAAGTTGTTCACAGATATTTAATTAGGTAAAGAATGTAATATACCCAGACTAGGGCTTACACGCTATTGGTCATCCTTCACAATCTGTGGTTAACCTTGTTAATTCTTCATAGACACATATTAGAAACATTGTGGTCATTATTACTTGGGCACATATTGGAAACACTGTAGCAATAACATTAAGTATCAGAGCGCATTCACATGGTACATCAATTCTCAGTGTAAGCTCCTTATCGGCAGTGTGATTGTTCAATATCATAGACATCCATGTCACACTGTTAGTATCTGTTTACGGAGGCCATAGAGTAGACCACATTAAGTAAAATCACCGGACACGCTATCCCATGTGTGCGGTGTCCCCTAACGTAAGTTTCGATATTGTTTCATTACAGCACTTTAACACAAGTTTGCACTTTATATTTTGCTGGCTTCAGAATTTTAACAGATGAATTAAAAGTTATTTTTGATTATTTTTCATATGTTCTTGGGTCACCACAATGGAGATTTCTTAACAAAAAGATGATACCTTACATTATAATGCTTACATATAATGATATTATAAGAATGGCACACCAATAACAAGAGCAAGAAAAAAAAGCAATAGCAAAGAAAAAAAATCATACAGCCTCAGCCGTTACTCAATGGACTTCCACAGCAATGATGGTCCGCCCTCCTGATGGCCCCATACTGCTCTGCTGCTCATGCTCGGAGACAGTGAAGGTCTATTTATTTATTCACAGGCTTTCCTTGCTCATATAGCAAAGACCGGCAAGTATTTATGACAGCTTGTCAACCAACCTCTGCAGACCAAATGAAATATCAGATGTCATCCTCATACTCCACACAAATATGACACACATTTAGAAAGTTGAGTTCCCTAAAAACTTCAGCTATTTCACATGTGTTATTTAGAACAATAATACACAACCTTTGATATAAATTAATGAAGAATGGTGTCAGACCAAAAACAAGATGTGGTTGTGAGACAACAATCATGTGCTGCCATTTCCAGCTCACAACCTTATATACCACAGTCTCTGTCCCAGAAACACCTTTATATTTCTATAATCAGCATATTAGTCTCCATTGTCATTTTAATTATCTTAAATCAGGAGTCCCTTGACATGGAGGATGTGCTATACCACTTCTCCTGTATTCTCCTGACCCCTTGCATACCCCTCCTCCAAGCTGCTCACCTCATACATGACGAATTAAACAGCTGGTGGGCAGTGACAGAGATATTGGCTGGGGAGGGTAGTCTTCCCTCAAATGACAGACAGCATGAGTTCAGGTTTCAAGTAGTGCCATTATAATTAACAAGTACTATAGGGGAGGGAGAATCTCCAAATGTGGGTGTCTGAACCTGAAATTGGTTAGAATTAAGTCTGACTTTAGCTGGCCAGACTCTGGTACAGTTATACTGCCTGACAGGTGCATACTTCTTCAGGCCTGGCACAGAGTGCTCGAGAGTTCTAGGGAAGAGAAGAGTAGCTAATAGCGGTATGTGTGAGAATACTGCTGCTCAGCCGCCTGCATGTGAAGCAGAGCTAAAGCTGCAGTGCACCAGCTACATGGGCCCTTTTACTCTATATTTCTATGGGAATCACAAGAACTGATTGCACATCAGCTGTTCCACTCATTGTGGTACCCATAAGCATACAGTAACCCAAATGAAAAGTTGCTGGTGTCCATTAAGTGTTCCCTATCATCAAAACTGTGTATAATGCAAATGCTTAATGATAACAGATGGCACATTATTCATCTACGTGCATATCATTGTGCAAAAAATGTCTTTTATCATTAATTATTTTGACTTTGTTCATCATGTGGTGAATAGGAAAATGATGTTTCTCTATGCAAATAAAACAAAGCTCATATTTATATGCAATTTTTAAGGAATACAAGAATGAATAGCTGTTATTTCCCGCCCTCATGTATGAATGCTGTGTTCTACAGTACGTGAGGATCAGTCATGCCTCTATTAAGCTGTGTTCATGCTGTATTCACTACACTGTGACCAAGGGACATTGGACAGAACATAAATCACACTTATGTATGTAAGTTTAAACTAGTTTTGAGAATATCTTGAATTTCTGTATGAAAGTTACAAGAGGCCTAGTTAAGAGTCATGTCTGTTTTTGTTCTGGAAAAGTAACCAGTAATTACTCAAAGTCCATTTAATTGAAATTGTCACTGGCATCCTTTCTGTTGAATCCATCTTTCTCTAATTTAGTCTCAAACTTTCTTTCTAGAAGATGGTAAACAGATTTTCCTCCTCTGTCACACACAATTACTTGAAATTATCATCATCTTTTTATTCTATCCTGTTCATATTCTCCTTTCACCTCTTTTTGGCTCTCTTCGCTCTGAAATGTCACGCAAGCCCTGCATTTCCTCATCTCATTATAAAGCAGCATTCATGTTGTTCCTCTGTATCTGTCTACTGCAACTTCACCAATCTATATTCCCCTTATATTATACAATGTGCTGTGGGAATTATATCAACAGCACAATAAATGATTCAGCATAAAACCTAAACGTGAACATAAGTTCATGTAGTTTAGGGTATAATTAAGTTCTTAGTTAGCAACACAAGAAGAAGATTAGTCCCAGTCATTGGGCCTGAGGCAGAGATGACAGTGTGCCCATTCGCAGAGCGTATATGTTATATTCTTTCACACTGTGCATGCTCTGGAACTGCGCACATCCAAGTATAGGTGATGCAGAGATGTACACATTTCAATCATATGTACACTTAGGGGTATATTTACTAAAGTGAGGGTTTTTAGAAGTGGAAATGTGCCCATAGCAACCAATCAGATTTTACTTAACATTTATCTAGAACCTTCTAGAAGATAATAGATAGAATCTGATTGGTTGCTATGGGCAACATCTCCATTTCTGATTTCTGAAAACCCGCACTTTAGTAAACATACCCCTTAAAGCTGAAGAGGTATAACTGGGTTGTTATGGGACATTTTCATGGAGCATTGATTCCAGGGTGCCATGGCATCCTAGGGTGCCACATGTCACTTGCAGGGGTGCCACAGGTTGGTGGTCCAGGACCAAATCAAATTATTTATGGTCCATGTGATAGGTAAAATCACAGCTGGTGGCTGCCAAAATTGCCCACCAACACATCTGAACTGAGGGATGACATATAAGCACACTTTACTTAATTTAATTATATTTTGCAGAATTTCTCAATTAGAAACTTTTGGTGCTGTGAAAAAAATGCTGATACTCTGGGTCATCGTGATTCAAACAAGTTTGGGAGCCACTGTCATAGAGGGAAAATTCAGTGAGGGCATGTCACCAGAAACGTGGGTTATGAAGAATTTCTGTAAACATAAATATGCCTGTTATTAGCCATATCTTTTCTGCAAGTGTTCGCTGATGATGATGATGATGTCAAGTAGCAAACCAAGGGCCTCATTCAGATTGGTTCGCAAGTCTGCGTTCGCACGAACCTGGTCAATGTTTGCGCTCTGCACATACGTACACACCGCAATGCGTGTGCGCGTACTGGCCGCTTTGATCGTGAAAGTGAACACAGTGGACACGCAGAGCCACTGAGAAATGATTGACAGGAAGTGCCGTTTGGGGATGGAGAGGGGGTGGTTGAAGCAACGCAGGCGTGCCTGTGCATTTGAACGCCGTTACAGGGGCGTGCATAATTAAGCCTCAGCGACGACATACTCAGCCAGAGGTCTAGATGGCGACAGGAAGCTTCACAGTTTGTGAGTCAGGTCAAGCTCAACCACAAATGTAAGCAGCCATAGCACTGATAGCATGCGTGGCTGGGAGTAAGGTCATGACTTGTGCAAGTGTGCATATGGGTCCGATGTTACTCGATGTTACCGATGTTTTCGCTGACTTGCGGATGTATGTAATGGGAAGTGGGCAGCTTTATTAGCTGGTGGGTGTCTTGGTATAGTGCTGCGATCGCATTCATTAGCACAATTTCACACCGCGCAGGTGCGTGCGATTGCAGACTTGCGATCCAAGCTGAATGAGGCCCCATGTGTACGTATAGTTGGCAGGAACTCCCTAAGATGTATACAACTCTGCATGCAGGTAAATATGTTACAGCACATACTGCTGATTTACGTTCATGGCAGCTGTGATTTCCAGCTTACAAAAGAAGGATTTTGAAATATGCTTACATTTATACCTTCACTATTTTGTTTAATTACTTTGAGTAAGGGGAAAGAGTATTGGGAGGAGGGAGGTGGCCCAGACAGGGGTGAAGCTAGGCTTTCTGTGACCCGGGGCCAGTGGTGTATCTAGGGGAGGTCAAGCAGGGCACATGCCCTGGACGCCATCGGGCCGGCACGCACGGGGGGCGGGGGGGGGGGGGGGCGGGGCGCCGCCAGCCGAGGTCCAGGACATTGGTCAGTGTAGTATGGTCTGCACAACACAGTAACAAACACCGGCGCCGGGTAGTAGGGTTTGTTTTTGCAGCCATTGACTCTCATTGGCTGCTGCGCCCACTACCGTATTTGGGCTGGAGCTCACTCATGAGCTCCACCTTCTAGTTTCCGCAGTGGGTGATGGAAGAGATGTCATGACGTCTCTCCCATAGTGCAGAGCGGGCCGGGAGGACGAAAGAGCGGACGGCGGCGGGTGCAGGAGCAGGGATTCAGCTGCATTTTTTTGTGTCTTTATCCTTGTAAGAAGCACTGGCACTGCATAGGGGGGCACTACTTGGGGCACTGCATAGGGGGGGCACTGAATTGGGGGATGTACTACTCCTGGGTGCACTGCATAGGGGGGACCACTACTCTGGGCACTGTAAAGGGGGGACTACTACTGGGAGCACTATATAAGGGGCACTACTGGGAGCATTGCATAGTGGGGGCTACTGCTGGGGGCATTATATAAGGGTGCACTACTGGGGGCACTGTATAAGGGGCGCTACTGGGGCACTGCATAGGGGGACTACTACTGTGGGCACAATATAAGGGGCACTACTGGGGGCACTGCACAGGGGGGACCACTACTTGGGGCACTGCATAGAGGCTCTACTGAGGGCACTTCATAGGGGGGACTACTACTGGGGGCACTATATAATGTGCACTGCATAGGGGGGCCTCTACTGGGGGCACTGCATAGGGGGACCATTACTGGGGGCACTGTATAGGGGGACCACTACTAGCAGCACTGTATAAGGGGAATTACTAGGGGCACTGTATAAGTGGTACTACTGGAGGCACTGTATAAGGGGCAGTACTGTGGGCACTGTATAAGGGGCACTGTATAAGTGGCACTGCTGGAGGCATTGCATAAGGGGCACTGTATAAGGGTGGATTACCGGGGCACTGTATAAGGGTTCACTACTGGGGGCACTGTATAAGGGGCACTACTGGGGGCACTGCATAGGGGGCACTACTGAGGGCACTTCATAGGGGGGACTACTACTGGGGGCACTATATAATGTGCACTGCATAGGGGGGCCACTACTGGGGGCACTGCATAGGGGGACCATTACTGGGGGCACTGCATAGGGGGACCACTACTAGCAGCACTGTGTAAGGGGAATTACTAGGGACACTGTATAAGTGGTACTACTGGAGGCACTGTATGAGGGGCAGTACTGTGGGCACTGTATAAGGGGCACTGTATAAGTGGCACTTCTGAAGGCATTGCATAAGGGGCACTGTATAAGGGTGGATTACCGGGGCACTGTATAAGGGTGCACTACTGGGGGCACTGTATAAGGGGCACTACTGGGTGCACTGTATAGGGGGCAATACTACAGGAGGCACTGCATAACGGGCACTGCTACTGGGGAAATTGCATAAGGGGCACTACTACAGTGGGCATTGCAAGAGGGACACTACTACTTGGGGCATTAAGGTGCAAATGGAATGGAAAGGAATATTCCCAGAGTGATGAGAAATGGTGGTATGTCATGTTGACAGGCACCCATTTTCCAGTGACCACACCCCTTGTGGCATGTGACTACGCCCACTTTTCGGTGCGTGCACATACTTTATGGGGCTCCATTTTTAACTTGCCCTGGGTTCCAAATACCCAAGTTACACCACTGCCCAGGGCAAAGGCTCAGCTCGTCCCCTTCATGTAATGCGCTCTCATGAGACGGATGAGTTCCAAACAGTAAAAATATGTATTCAAAATTATATGTATTGTGACAAAAACACTGGAAAGGTTGCCAAGGGGATATATATGCCCCAGGTTTTTATCTTCTGTCTAGTAGACAGAAGCTAATTAGTAACCTTGATTGTCAGACCACCTATGAGATGCTGATAAATGGTGAGTCAGTCTCTGTAGTAAGTCTCTCACTGCCTGGGGAACAAATGTTAGAGTAGCCTTGTCAGCCACTTCGATCCCTTCGGTAACCATAGTACTTTTGGTTCCTTAAGGAACAATAGCCAAAACCCTTTCAAGAAATCAACTGCATGAGGCTAAATAATTTATTACAAGAAATAGAGATTTGTTTTATAACATACTGTACCTGTTAAAAAAAAGCCTAGACAAAATGCACGTCGGCACCCTCACATGGCAGTACATCAAGATTTGTTGTATCAAATGTCCAAAAAGGGAGAAGATAAATGTATAGTATATGGAGGGACCTGGCTTATAGTCACATAACTTTGGGACATCTAGGGGTAGATAAAACCTCTGAGAAAATTTGGCAGTCATTTTTTTAGCTAGGGTACATAAAGATGTATCTGACTACTGTGCATCCTGTCCTGAATGTCAGTACCATGCTCCCAGGCCATTATAGAAGTCTGCTTGTTCCATTGTCCATTATTGAGGTCCTGTTTGAGAGAATAGCTATGGATTTGTTTGGACCTCCAATAACTCTGGGGGTCATCAGTATGTTTTGGTGGTAAAGGATTGTGCTACCAGATACCCAGAAGCAAGACCATTGTGCTGCCTGTTTAAGGTTACTCAGTTAAGGACTTCCAAGTATCACCCTCAGGCTGATGATTTAGTGGATAGGTCTAATACAATTTTAAAGAATATGCTAAAGAAAGTGGTGGATAAAGATGGGAAAGATAGGGATTATTTGTTACCCTATTTATTGCTGGTTATTATAGAAGTTCCACAATTCTAGCCTTTTGATTTGCTGTATGGCAGCCACGCAATGGGATTGCTAGATATTGCAAAAGAGGGGCAACTCACTACTTATAATTATAATATGGTTATTGAGCATGTTTCTCAGATGTAAGAAAGAATAGATGAAACGCGCATCCGCACTCTCTCCCTGTGAGTTCTCTTGTGCACACAAGAGACTCCCCTCCTGCACCATGGACCCCGATAGTCATCTTTGTTATTGTCAGATACTTCATCTCTGTCACAAACTCTCAGACACGGAATGTGGATGCAACCTGTATTCAGGGAATTGGCTAGACCTATTCCTGAGGCGCGGAGTCTAATGTGCCGGCGGTATTCACCAGGGACCCTTGCAAGAAGGTATGGACTGTTGCGTCCGACACACAAGTCATGGCCCTCAGGTTAGGTTTCCCTATACAGGTGCTGGGAGTCTTGGTTGGAGTGCAGAAGACTTTGCGTAGTCGACTAGCCGGGTCAGAACCAAACAGATGAAATGGTACCAGGGGGCAGGCGTAAACGGGTCACAAGGAATAGCCGAGGTCAAAACCAGATATCAACGCAGAACCAGGGATCAGGCAGAATCAGAGTCACGAACAAGCCAAGGTCAGAACCAATAATCAGGATATGCACAGGAACGCTGGAGTATGGTAATGGAGCCTATACTCTGTCACTGAGGTGCTCCCAGGAACTTCTTTACATAGTTCAGGGTTCAATCCAGCCCCAGTCAGCAACTCCCTAATCCTGACCTGACTCTATTTTACTTGCAGTACAGCGCGCGCGCCCCTAGGAGCGCCACGACCGTCTGCACACCATCAACAGAGGAAGCCCACAGCAGCAGCAGGCGCTGGGATCTCCCAGTCTGCCACTCGCTGGAGGACGCGACAGGGAGTCTCATGGGACGTCATCAGCAGCGGGCTCTGGGATCTCCCTGCCCGCTGCCCGTCAGGGAACCAGTGCTGCCGGACATGGCAAGTGATGACCGGTGTCCGGCACACTGTGACAATCTCCTTCTCTGCACTCTCATTAGGAGTTCCTCGGCACTACTCCTTGCACTGCACAGCATCACAGGGTATACAACCAGGAGAACTTTAACCTTCCCTATCACTCTCATCCCGTATTCACTGCTTAGCACAAAAAAAGGGGAAAGCAGACATTTGAGTATATCAGCAGTGCACAAGCTTTTTTTCATCTCTTAATGAATGATATCAATTGATATTATTTTCTCAGTAATTTTTTAACTATATGTTCCATGGTGCAATTTTTAATCTGAGTGTTTATTTTTTCATAATGTTATCATTCACATATTTCCCCTAAAAACACATTCTCAAACACGTTACACACACTATCTTTATTTTCACTGTTTTCTTCAATTTTACACTCAAACACCTGTTTCTCAACTAGATATTACGTTAGTGAGGAAAGGGGTGTTTTCATTATTGCAAACACACTTCTGCCAAATATTTAAAATTTTGACTCACAAGTAGAGTGCCTGCCGCCATTTTTCTGCACCCCAGTTCCTATGTTTTTTGTGCATAGTTGTTATTATTATTATTATTATTATGATATTATACTTTATTTATATGGCGCTACAAATGTTCTGCAGCGCCTTACAAAGTACATAAATAAGTGAACAAGAAACCAGTGACTTACAGTACAGTACAATAAAGGACAAGGATTATATACATTGGTGCATTAGCGATCATAACACTCAAATAAGCAGCATGACGTACTGTAAGTAACAAAGTATTAGGTGCCCAAGTGGACAGTGAGGAGTAGATGAAGGTATAAGTAAAGGGAAGCACAAGAGGGTAGAGGACCCTGCTCGTGAGAACTTACAATAGTTCAGTCGCTTGACCTTGTTTCCACTTTGACGGTATGGCTTTTGGCTGCAATTTTTCCATGAAGACCACTTCTGGCCAGACTTCTCCAAACAGTAGATGGGTATACCTGGGTCCCACTGGTTTCTGCCAGTTCTGAGCTGAGCGGTAATGAGTGTCTGCAGGTAAATGTGAAGCATGGTGGAGGTTCCTTGCAAGTTTGGAACTGCACTTCAGCAAATGGAGTTGGGGATTTGGTCAGGATTAATGGTGTCCTCAATGTTGAGAAATACAGGCAGGTACTTATCCATCATGCAGTACCATCAGGGAGGCATCTGATTGGCTCCAAATTTATTCTGCAGCAGGACAACAACCCCAAACATACAGCCAATGACATTAAGAACTATCTTCAGCGTAAAGAAGTACTGTCAGAGTCTGTATTTGTTGTGGACCTGGGGTGGAAACAGGAGCAGACACAGGTTTAAACTGAAAGGTGGGTTGTTTAATGTGACTGTTTGTAGACATGAATAAAGATAAACTAAAGTCCAGTAATAAACAAACTGATATATGTGGCTGAAGTGAGTTGCAGTCAATGGGAGTAACAAATGTTCAGATCAGTGGCAGAGATTAATTCAGATGAACTGCGGGAGTGAAGTGGAAATCCTGGTTTGCTGAATAGTGGCTGAAGGGGATATCCAGTAATGCAGTGATGCTGGCTGAAATGGAGATCCGGAAATGCTGTGATGCGTGAACTGAGGAGACAGGTTCAGGCAGGAGTGTGTTAACTGAGGAGACAGGTTCAGGCAGGAGTGAGTCTGGTGGAAGGCACAGAACTGATCTCAGCAGTGAGCAAGGCTAGGCAGAGCGGTGCAGGCTATGCAGGGAGCCAGAGACCAACAAGGAGCTAGGGCTAGCACCGGAACACATGTCTTGGTTACAGGAGCGCAGAGAACTCTCTCTCACAGCTACGCTGTGAACACGTTGCACTGGCAACTACAGGGAGCTCCAAACACCCTTAAGTACCCAGTAGCGGAACATGATAGGCCAGAGAGAGCAGGTGACCTACAGACGATTGGCCTGCTATGTCACATGGCCAAAGACAACATGGTGGCGCCCAGACACCTGTGACACAGAGATGCCACTAGACTTACCCTTGCCAGGATGGTCCAATGCTGGCAAACCTCTGTGTACAGCCAATGCCAGTCTCCACATGCCACCTCCCGCGACAGAAGGACTGCCCCACAGCGCCCTCACTGGTAAGGACCGCAAACCTCCATGCCATGAAACCCTGGTCGTGACAGTACCCCCCTCCTTTCGGGTGGCCTCAGGACACCTTCCAGGCTTTTCAGGATGATCCGAGTGGAATTTGCTGATGAGTTTGGGAGCATGGACATCCTCAGCTCTGGTCCAACAACTCTCTTCCAGACCATAGCCTCTCCAATCAAGCAAATATTGCAAATGACCATGACGGATATGAGAGTCCAAAATCTCAAATTCCACCCCTTTTTAAGTTTGGATCCTGGGGGGACAGGGAGAACGTTGACAAATGTATTCAAAACTAATGGCTTGAGGAGAGATATATGAAATGAATTAGGAATTTTCAAATAAGACGGGAGCCAGGAGTCCAGGAATGATGATGTTTGTCCAAGCAAGATGACGTTTTGCCTCTTTCTGAGTTCCATTTTTTTGGAGGGAAAAATCCGAACTCAGCGTGCAAACTCGAACCTATCCGAGCCTGCACATCCCTAATCTAAATAGACAACAACTGAGACATATAAAAGATCCCTAAAGATCTCATTAACAAAACCTTGAAAAACAGCAGGTGCATTACACAGCCCGAACGGCATGACCAAATATTCAAAATGACCGTCCCTTGTGTTGAATGCTGTTTTCCACTCGTCACCTTCTCGGATACGGATGAGATTGTATGCACCTCGGAGATCTAACTTGGAGAATATCGTGGATCCCTTGACCCTGTCAAATAATTTGGTGATTAATGGTAGTGGGTATCTGTTTTTTACAGTGATATCATTCAGACCTCTATAATCTATACACGGCCTCAAGCCTCCATCTTTTTTAGAAACAAAGAAGAATCCCGCTCCAGCAGGTGATGTAGATGGTCGGATAAATCCGTTTTTTAGATTCTCTTGGATATATTCCGACATGGCATCGGTTTCAGGTAGGGACAACAGATAGGTCCGACCACAGGGAGGCGTCTTCCCAGGCAACAAGTCGATAGAACAATCCCATTCTCTATGAGGAGGTAAGATTTTAGCTTGTTTTTCGGAGAAAACATCGGTAAATGATTGATATTCTTTAGGTATAGATGGAGCCTCTGACCTCTGAATTTTTGTCACAGGTCGAATCTTCAGAAGACAAGACACCTGGCATTCCTCATTCCATGACAGAACCTGCATAGTTCTCCAATCAATTCTGGGATTGTGCTTACGCAGCCATAGGTATCCAAGTATAATCTCATGGGAAGCCTTTGGTATGATTAAGAAGCTGATATGTTCAACATGAAGGGCTCCAATACGAACTACAAGAGATTGGGTTCTTTTAGTCACAGTTCCATTAGAAATAGGCCTACCATAGATAGAGGTCAAGGAGATAGCAGGATCCAAGGTGATGCAAGGAATTTGTAATTTATCTGATAAACGAGAGGACATGAAATTTTCTGCTACCCCAGAATCCAGGAGGGCAGATACGAATGCAGGACTAGACTTAATGTCTAGAGCTATGGGCAAGACAGAGTCATTTTGCTTTGGAGACGGAAGTAGTACTCCTAACTGAGTGTCCACGGGACTAGTTAGGAAAGGGCATATCCCAGCTTGTGGGTACAAGAAGCCACCAGGTGACCCGTGTCTCCACAGTATAGACAAAGGTTCTTTTGAATGCATCTCGGTCGTTCTTCTTTAGAAAGACGGATATTATTACTCTGCATGGGTTCTTCATCTGTAAAGGAGGGAGGAGAACGGGTAGGAGCAGGTAGAGGATGAGACCCAAAACGATCAGCTCTGTGCTTCTCAGCTTGGCGCTCTCTAAAGCGTATATCCACTTTGCTGCAGAGAGAGATGAGATCATTAAGGCTAGAGGGTAAATCACGAGTGGCTAGATCATCCTCTATACGATCCAATAGTCCATGCCAGAAAGCCGATGTTAGGGCTTCTTTGTTACATCTGAGCTCTGATGCCAACGTCTGGAACTGAATGACGTACTGACTGACAGGACGGAAACCTTGTTTCATATTCATAATACTGAATGAAGCAGAGGTGGTTCTTCCAGGCTCATCAAAAATCCTCCTGAATGATGTTAAAAATTCTGGATAATTATCCAGTAGTGGATCTGATCGCTCCCAGAGCAGGGAAACCCAATCTAAGGCTGAGCCGGACAACAGCGACACAATATAAGCCACTTTGGTTTTAGGAGTAGGGAAATTGGAGGGTTGCAAAGTAAAATGTACATCACACTGGTTTAGAAATCCACGACACAGTTTAGGATTGCCATCAAACTTGCCAGGTGTAGGTAAATACAAATGAGGAGGAGCTCCAGAGGCAGATACCACAGAAGTGAAGGCAGGAGTAACTGCAGGCATACTTGGAGAAGTTAGTGCAGCTTCTAAATTATCCTGATGGCGTGACATTTCTTGCACAAACTGTGCTATTTGCTGTTGCATGGTTCCCAATCCTTCCAGGCGACAAGCCATGCCATAAATTAAATCTGTTCTGGACTCCTGTTCAGTAGCCGAATCCATTAGGCCAGTGCAAACTGTCAGAGTCTGTATTTATTGTGGACCCGAGGTGGAAATAGGAGCAGACATAGGTTTAAACTGAAAGGTGGGTTGTTTAATGTGACTGTTTGTAGACATGAATAAAGATAAACTAAAGTCCAGTAATAAACAAACTGATATATGTGACTGAAGGGAGTTGCAGTCAATGGGAGTAACAAATGTCCAGATCAGTGGCAGAGATGAATCCAGATGAACTGTGGGAGTGAAGTGGAAATCCTGGTTTGCTGAATAGTGGCTGAAGGGGGTATCCAGTAATGCAGTGTTGCTGGCTGAAATGGAGATCTGGAAATGCTGTGATGCGTGAACTGAGGAGACAGGTTCAGGCAGGAGTGGGTTAACTGAGGAGACATGTTCAGGCAGAAGTGAGTCTGAACGAAGGAACAGGACTGATCTCAGCAGTGAGCAAGGTTAGGCAGAGTGGTGCCAGAGACCGACAAGGAGCTAGGGCTAGCACCGGAAAACAAGTCTTGGTTACAGGAGCGTAGAGAACTCTCTCTCACAGCTACACTGTGAACACGTTGCACTGGCAACTACAGGGAGCTCCAAACACCCTTATGTACCCAGTAGCGGAACATGATAGGCCACAGAGAGCAGGTGACCTACAGACGATTGGCCTGCTATGTCACATGGCCAAAGACAACGTGGTGGTGCCCAGACACCTGTGACACAGAGATGCCACTAGACTTACCCTTGCCAGGATGGTCCAATGCTGGCAGACCTCTGAGTACAGCCAATGCCAGTCTCCATATGCCAGCTCCCCCGACAAAAGGACCGCGCCACAGTGCCCTCACCGGTAAGGACCGCAAACCTCCATGCCGCAAAACCCTGGTCGTGACAAGTACAAGGCATACAAGAAGTGATGATATGGCCTCTACAGAGCCCTGACCTCAACATCATCGAGTCTGTCTGGCATTACATGAAGAGACAGAAGGATTTGAGTAATGGAGGGTACAAACAGTCAGATTTTCTTGAAGATATGAATGATAACAATTGTAAAAATCGTTACATCGTTAATAACGTTGACATGTTTGACATGCATCGACGAACGATGTCAGATTTGGATGATTTCATTCATTTAAATACTGGGTCAAATCGTTCATCATTCATCGTTCATGAAATTGTTAATATCGTTCATCATTATCTTTATCGTTTATCGTTGTCAATGATCTAGCAAATCTGACCATGTGTATGCACCATAAACCTACATCCACAGTAGATCTGCGGTTAGTTCTCCAAGATGTTTGGAACAACCTCCCTGCCGAGTTCCTTCAAAAACTGTGCAAGTGTACCTAGAAGAATTGAAGAATTGATGCTGTTTTGAAGGCAAAGGGTGGTCACACAAAATATTGATTTGATTTAAATTTCTCTTCTGTTCATTCACTTTGCTATTTTTGAAAGCATTCTTACTTTGCAGCATTTTTTCCACACCTGCCTAAAAACATTTGCACAGTACTATATATATATTTACACATGTGGGCTTGTAGTATGAAGCATGGGTGTGACTACCATAGTTGCAAAGGGTACAGCTGCTATGGGGCCCTTACAAACTTTAGCTGTGGGGCCTTCAAATCATGAGGGTACGGTCAAATTCAGATCCATGCGAAGCCGATTGAAAGTAAACCTTTATATACACAACGCAAGAATATTTAATGTGAGTGTCATCATGATATGGTGGAAGATTATCTTAAATATATTCCATTCTGGTGCAATCAAGTCTTTAAAGTGGTTTTTATGGATGGAGATCACATTTTGGAGATTTTACTTACTATTCAGTAGTTGTGTAAAAACTGCTAGCATACAAATTTCATTTGCCATTTTTGTGCTTCTCTCTAACATTTCATTGCAGTCATATAGCGCCACCTTAAGGTCATACTCCATCCACACAGTTTTTTTGTTTCAATTTGAGGAAGATGACACTCTGGGGACATTACCATGAAGGCAGTTTTATTTGTGCCCCATTTTAGAATTCTACAACTCTTTGGTTTTATTTTTCTGTCAGTGAAAGTCACTGCGTTCTCAGGAGCAGAACCGCAGCCACAGAGGCCCTATTTAGATGGAGTTCAGACAGAGACACTCCACCTGCTATAGGGTTGGTGCAAGTGTCGATGGTGCCCACAATGGTGCACCAATGGTGGATTATTCAGTACCTCCGGTGGTGTTGCAGCGTGCATGGGCACTGAAAGTGGGTGTATCACGGCTTACACATTCCGGCGCACATTAGTGCACAACAGGAGGGATGAAATGAGCATTTGCATATTATTGTTTCTGCAGCTCTGCACAGAGAAATAGCCATGGTGGGACCTTGTGCACGTCTAAATCAGGCCCAGGGCCATAGAGACAGCAGAGTGGCCTGGATACTAAAGAGGGAAAACACGGGTGGCATAGGCACGCTCCCTCCAGTACAAAATAATGTTCTGCCTCTGGAAGTGGCGCAGTGTGCTGCAAAGGGGGACATTAGTTCCCCTAAGCAACTGGCCTGGGCCATGCTTGCCCTCCGAACAGATGCGCCCCGGTAATTAGTACCCAACCCCACCTCTGTGTGATGCATGCCTGCAATAAGGATGCCCAGTGTACTTCACTGTATCAGAGGTGAAATGGTCAGTAAGTACATTTATCATATATAAGTGATTTCAACAAAATGTTTTAAATGGAAGGTATGAAATACCGACGGCTCAATAGCTGTTGGTTCTCATAGCGACGACGGAAGCCCGATGAAGACATATCCCTACAGGGGCACGTAGGAACCCTAACCCCCCCTTCCCCCCCTAAACCTAACCCTCCCTTGGTGGTGCCTAACCCTAACCTCCCTGAGGAGTGCCTAACCCTAACCCTCCCCCCAGTGATGCCTAACCCTAAGCTCCCCCCCCACACTTTAAACCTAACCCTCCCAGGGTGGTGCCTAACACTAACCTCTCCCTCGGTGGTACCTAAGCCTAACCCCACCTCCCCATAGCCTAACCTAACCCTCCCTGGGGGAGTGCCTAAACCTTAACCTTCCCCCCCTTGGCTAAGAGCTAACATTCCCCACTTACTTTTGTTCGGGGTGCTGGCCGTCGACATATCGTCGTCGTCTGAAGATAGTGATGTCAGTGGGGCCGGACCCAGACGGTAGGTGTTCCCATGGGAACACCTCCGTCTGGCAGCCACGTCCCCGGCACGCCCACCAAAGGGGGCGTGCTGTCAATCAACATCGACAGCACGCCCCCTTTGGTGCGAGACCTGGAGCAACGGCTTCCCCGTTGCTCCCCGGGTCTCGAGCATGCGCACGACGGAGCTCCCTCCGTCGTGCGCATGCGCACTAGGGCACCATCGACCCGCTTGTGAGCGTTCAGCACTCGCGAGCGGGTCTGAATCAGGCCCTGTGTGTGGTAAGTCAAAGTGTATTTTTAATACTTTATTTAAAGGTTAGCATATCTTTCATTTAAAATGAACATGCCTCACATATCACATGTAGGGGAGGGCTGTGTAGGTGTGAGATTGAGGGTGGTGGTGTATGTGTAGGGAGGATCGAAGTGGTGGGGCCCTCCAGAGACATCAGTGAACCGGGTCCCAAGATTTATGTTGTCTCCCAGACAGAGTTTGAGTGACCGCTATCAAACCTGGCCAGCATGTTGTGACTCCAAGTCACCTGAGCCTCCTTCTGTTCTCGGCCAGCGGATGGGGCACCCAGCGTGCAGAAACTTTGCTGAGGCCAAGCTTTTCATGGAGTATTGAGCGGATGGATCCTGATGCGATGCCTTTCTCCTTCTCTAACTGGGCCATGGTCACCCTGGTGCCCACCTCAACTATGGCCCGCATGGCAACAATGTTGTCCTCTGTCATCTTTCAGGGACTGTCTCTCGTGCTAAAATTCTGCAAACCACAGTGGTTCGGGATGGTGCTTCTTCCCCAAAAGAAGCTCGCAGTCGGTCAAAACTCTCCTGCTGCCGCAGAACACTCTTATAGTCGTAGTAGATCATGGCTCTCCAGTGGCCTCTGTCGAGCTCCATAATGAGTTTATTGAAGGAAGTGTACAAGCTGACTTCTTCGGTGTGCAGTACTGCTTACATATGGTTCTGTGCCCTGAAATTTCACAAGAACTTTAATCAGAGATTACAGTTCTCGACCAGTCAGTTTGTGTCTACTCTACTTTTGCACTGCACATACAGAAGCTTATTACACACCCGCTAGTACATTGTGTAGTCTACAGTAGTGTGTATTATGTGAAGAAACTGTGTTTCCTTACCATTACAGTCAAGCTGTCATATTTTCCTCTAAACTGATCTCTTGCTGCATGCGATACTGTGCACTTTTACATTTTAGTAGAGCACCTAAAACAGTTTTATGCACTGTCTTAAATTATCGCATACCCTTCCCTCTAGTCAGAGTGAAGGGACACCATTGGTCCTAATGACGAGCCCTTCTTCCGGGTATGCATCATTGGCAGGAGGCATTGTTTACAACAGATGTAACAACGCCTACCGCTAGCCAGCGGATGGGGAGTGAAGTGATAAGTGGGGACTGAACCGCTCTTGTAGGTCTCTCAGAAAAAAAAGGCGCGTGTGTGCTTGGCGTCTGGATGTCTCTACCGCGTATGTCAGATCTACAGTCGTGCGCACCCGCTATCATGCAAGCCGCTGACAACCCCACATCGCAAAGGAGTACTATTACCACAGTAAACTGTGCGGTTCCAGGAGATTGATGCATAATAGCGGTAAAAAAAAATAATTCTGTTGTTAAATGCTGCGAATTGCGGCATCAACCTCCGCGATATTTGTACATTTATTAGTGCATTCCGCCCCAGGGGTTGGATGCTGTGAGTAATGCCATATTCAGATGGCATTACCCTATAGAAGCCTATGGGCCTCTAATCCCAAAGAGATGCGAGAGGGATCCTATCAGATCCCTCCCAGCACCCCCTGCAACCTTTTTGGGGGGTTTACCACATTTCCCATATATACTAAGCACCGGAATGCGATGAGATTTAAGCCTATGGGCTTCTTATTGGGACGCTCCTTGAGAGGGATCCAGTTGGATCCAATCCATCTCCCACCCCACGGCACTGGCATCCATGCAGATGGATGCCAGGGGGACTTCTGGGTTATAGATCTGGAAGTCCCTCATTCACAAAGAACAGCTCTTACTGATATGATTTTCTTCATGCATACCTGTGTAATTAATGCCGGCATGCATGCGCAGGGTGGTGACATGCATCCCGCCCCATGTCAACTTTGTGGTGTCAACTTTCTGAATGTCGACATACCTTTGAACAGTCTTGCTGCAAAAACATCACTGGATGCAAAAAAAAACAAATGTGGGCTATTGCCTGCTGCAGTTACGCTGTGGACACAGTGAGGCACTCAGATGATAACTGCCAAAAGCGGTGCTCAGACATAAAACCCCTGGTGAATTATAAGTTGTCTGATAGAAGAGAGCGGCAGTGAAAACAGGTGGCACACCTGTTAATGATCAATTTACTAGCTGTGTGGAGAAGCCGTGTGAAGTCTTTCCTACTGAGGTCCTGCATGGATTTAATAGTCAGGACACGCCAATCCTTATCCCAGCCTCATTCTGGTGAGTACATATAGCTTTTTTTTCAACATACAGTATATTCCATGATTTAAAATTGTAACATATCACAAAGCGTATTTTTTAATTAAATGATGCCATCTGGTGTACATATCTAATGAAATGAATATGTTATTGACTTCTGCTCATTGTTCTATTAATTATATACTCACAGACGGGATGGGTATGGGATGCCGGCGCTCATAATCCTGGCAGTTAAAATCCCGATGGCAGCATCTCAACATTGTTAGAATACCGACACCTGTCATTAGGTTAAGCAATTAAATATTTAAATTGGTTTGCATCTCTTATCAATCACACATGTTGAATATCAAATTGTCTCAAAACAACAATAGCTCCAACTCATATAACATGGAAAAGGTAAATTTAATTATACTAAACATAAAACTGGCAAATGGAAAATATATATATGCAAAGTGAGAGCAGACTCAATGATAGTACAGTGTTTCCCCGATAATAAGACCTACCCCGAAAAAAAGCCCTACCCTTACTTTTGGAAAACGGTCCAAAATAAGCCCTACCCCGAAAATAAGCCCTAGCAAAATCCCCATTTTGTCTGGTCACTGCCTGCGCTACACTAAAATGCCCCCAGCTCCGCCCCCCGCATGAAATGGATGCCGCTGTTAAAAATTTAACAGTGGCATCCAATTACAGCTGCAGCGTCTCACTCTCTCACAGTGAGCACACGGCAGCTAGCGTCATTTACAGGAGTGCCGCGGAGAAGAGGAGAGAAAAAGAGGAAAACAAATAAAGGTAAGGAAACAATTGTATTGAATTATTGAAATTGCTGTCAATGTTAATTAAAATAAGCCCTACCCCAAAAATAAGCCCTATGGAGTTTTTTTGAGCAAAAAAAAAAATAAGACAGTGTCTTATTATCGGGGAAACATGGTAGCATAAGTGCATATATCTCAAAAATGCTGGTATCTCAATTGTGCAAAAAAAAATAACATCAGTGATCTTTATACATAATAGGGTCCATGTCCTAAGTCCCAATGGGTCCGCTGGTGGCTTTCGTGCCTAAGACTGGCTTGAGCAGATACGAGACTTCTAATGTTACCGTCAATTAACAGGATTGTTACATCAACCTGACTTACTGTTGCAATATTGTGTCTGTTTGAACTTCATGGTGGATACACTCTAAGCTGTGTTTTAAACTTTTAATTATACAATCTCTGTGGAAACTATCGCTGTTATTGTAGCATACAATTCCGTTTACCCAAATCAGCTATACTATTTATACCACCTGGGGACAGCCCCTGCCACCAGCGGACCCACTGGGACTTAGGACACAGACCCTATTATGTATACAGATCACTGTAGGGCTTTTTATTTGCACAATTGAGATACCAGCATTTTTGAGATATATGCTACTATCATTGAGTCTGTGGTCACTTTGTATATATATTTTTTCCAATGACCAGTGTTATGTTTAGTATAATAAATTTTACCTTTTCCGTGTGATATGAGTTTGATCTATTGTTGTTTTGAGAAAATTTGGTATTTCAACATGTGTGATTGATAAGAGGCGCTACCCAATTTAATTGTTTAACTTGCATTTAGATTATTCTAACAGATTGTGGTTTAACACTGGGTTGGCAGCCTTTCAATCATTACACTGAGTGGGCACGCTCCACACACTTTTTCACCTCTCAGTAGGCATCCTAACTCTCTTCCTCTCCAGTGGCATCACAAAGGGGGTGCGGGCCGCCCCAGGGTGTCACCGTCGGAGGGGGTGACACCAAAATGCCAGCTCCTCCTCGGTGAAATGAGCCGGGTGCTGCAGTGTGACATTCTCCTGCAGCACTCAGCTCCTGTCACAGAGAAGGGGCCGACAGTGCATTCACAGGTTTTCGGGGGCAGCCTAACATCTCTGGAGATAATGCAATCGGGATATCCTGATAGGCCATGCCTCTTTTGTTAGGTCATGCCCTTTTCGTTGCGGTGACGCCTCTGCCCCTCTCCCCACCCTAACTATCCCTCCTCAGTGCCTAAACCTAATCCCCCCCTAGTGCCTGAACTTAACCTCACCTTTCCTGTCCCCTAAACCTAACCTTCCCCCCTTAGTGCCTAACCCTAACCCTCCCCCTAGTGCCTAACCTTATCCCTCCCCCCAACCCAGTTACTTACCTTCGGGATGCCGGCACCAAGATTTTGACAGGTGCCAGTATTCTAAGCACCGGCATCCTGCACATCGGGATAGTGAACGTATCCCCTCACAGACACAGCTGAGCTAATCAAAAGCCCAGCACTATTGGAGAGTGAGCTTCTCCTTGTTTACAGAATCAAACTCTGAGATTAGGACTGTCCCTGAAAGGGACAGTGTGCCTAAATTAGGAAGTAGCCCCTCCTCTAGAAGATGGTTTTCCCCACCCCCTGCAAGGCAAAATGTGATCTGGCGGCACTGTGTGGCATAATGTGTAGTGGCAGCACTATAATGTGGCATATTGTGAACTGGGAGGAATATAATATGGTATCATATGAACTGGTGGCACTGTGTGGTAGAATGTGAACTGGCCAATTCCATGGGGAATAAAATTAATTATGGCACTACTACTGTATGGTGCATAAAATTAGCAAGGTCAATATTATGGGGCATAAAATGAACAACTACTTTGGAGAGGTGTCTCTCAAGAAGAATTGGGGAGGGACCCCTTCATAATGTTGCTATGGGGCCCACAAAGTTCTGCCTATGCCCCTGATTGACGCCATACAATATTGACAGCTTTGTATGAAAGAACCATTGTTCAATAAATTATTTTATACCAACAATGTTGTTAGCAATTAAAAGAATACTTATACAAAAATAACATGATTCAATCACAGCAGTAAGGATTTACGGGATCTAAAGACCAGGAACTGGATCAAATTATGGAACTGCAACTCACAGCTATAGGAATCTGGAACTGATCGTGGAGAGCTCAACCTCGGAACCTGAATCCAGAAACTCTGAGCTGGAACCCACTACTAGGAACTCAGGGGTCTATTTACTAATGGAGCATACACACGGTCAGATTTGTCAGATTTGTCAGATCTGTCAGATGAACGATTTGAACGATTTCACCAAAGATTTGAATGATTTGAACGATTGAACGATTTTTGACTGCATTAAAATGAATGGAATCATCCAAGTCTGACTGCAAACACATCAGATGTCAGATATCGTTATCTGACCATCGGGAACGCGCATCGTTCAAATCGTTCATCTGACAGATCTGACAGATATGTCAAATATGTCAGATTTTCCTTCAGATATGAACGATTGAATTGAAATTTTTTAAAACGTTATCGTTCAGATCTGAAGAAAAATCTGACCGTGTGTATGCTCCATAAGCCATAACATAAAGTGAACGGAGATAAAGTACCAATACAGTACCAACCAATCAGCTCATAACTGTCATTTTTCAAGCACAGCCTGTGACATGACAACTAGGAACTGATTGGCTAAGACTTTATCTCCATTCACTTTATCTCTATTCAAGGCTTAGTAAATAGACCCCTCACATACAGATACAGCCAAAGGAAATTCAGGACCAAAATAAGCTTAAACTGGAATCAAGAACTCAGAACTGAGAGCAGCAATGAGGAACTCAGGACTGTGAGCTGGCTACAGGCACACAGACCTGGAACCTACATATTGATAAACAGAACTGGAAATTGAATTTGAGACGCTCAGCGCTAGCCCCTAGTACCACACACCAAGAATAAAGACACCAGTCATCTGCCACCAATATTGTCCTAGCAGATGGACCGTTTACTTGAGGCATTTGATATAAGCAGAGCACTTGCTGAGAAACAGGCACTTTGGAGAATGCAGAGTTCTTGTTGAGAATAAGGCACTTAGGCCCGTATTCAATTTGAGCCGAGCCGCGTTAACTTAACATGGCCCGGACTTAACGCCGACTTCGCCTGTTTTGTAGGAGTTAAAGTATTGCGCGCGTGCACGCTTTACCCCGTATTCAGTTTGAAAGTACGCGTAAACGGCACCCGGCGATACTGTAACAAGCGGAAAGTACTGTCATTTTTGGGGAAATCAGCCCGTCGCCCCACAAATGATGCTCTGACATGGGGGTTCACTATGGTACCCACCGATTTGGCTTGCTGAAGGTATTTGGTATATTTAAATGGGCTCAATAGCTGCTAAATAGCGTTTTTCTATACCTGATACAGAATAGTATTTAGGAGTATTTTTTTCCAGAAAATAACTTATCCCAGCAAAATTAGGGTACTTGAAAATGGGGGTCAGCCTATTTAAAAGTTGCTAAAGTGAAGTTGAAAAATCATGAAAAATCTACCTGGTGCAAACACCTGCAATCAAAAAAACACCAGATTTACACAGATTGCCTTTGGGGGACTGTCTGAAGGCTGCAGGGGAGTTCCCAAAACGTTGCACCCCAAAACCCCAATTCTGCACTTTTTTCCGCCTGCCATTCATAGGCGATACTTTACCGCCTATTACATTGCAGGGAGTATGTGCTGTCTATGATAGGTAAGTATGATATCAGATCCATCCTCAGGCTTAAGCCGGTAAACTGGTAGACCCGAGAATTTCTCTATTATTACATATGGATTTTCTCTCCATCGATTTGCAATTTTTAATTTCTTTGGTTGTCCTAAATGTCTGATGAGTACTCTATCACCTGGAGATAATTCCTGATCTCTGACCTTCCTGTCATAATAGGTTTTGTTTTTCTCTCCAAGCTTTCTAGCTGTCTCATTAGCTAGATCATAGGCTTTATTCAACTCCTCTCTTAACTCACGGACATACTGAGTGTGGGAAGTAGAAGTCCTTCCACCAGGAGAGATCCCCATACAGATATCAATTGGTAATTTGGCCTCTCTCCCAAACATCAAAAAGTAAGGTGTCATTCCAGTAGCTTCATTCTTGGTACAGTTGTACGCATGTACCAATTTATTTATAAACTGTTTCCATTTGTACTTATCTAAGGGATTTAGGCCCTCATTCAGAGCCGTACGCTCTGAGCAGAGCGCACGCTCTGAATGAGGGCCGGGCTCCATTTTCATGGAGCGTCCTCCTGGACGCTCGTATAGCTGTGGGTCACCACCCACAGGCTATACGAGCGTGCATTTTGATGGCCGCGATGGTCGAAGTCCCTGCCCTGATCTGAATGTATTCTGTTAGGTAGTCCATAGTGTATGAAGAACTTATCCCAAAGGGTTCTTGCTACTGTAAAAGCTTTTTGAATTGGAGTTACATAGGCTTGTGCATACCTGGTAAAGTGATCAGTGACAATCAGTATGTTGCATTTCTTTCCTTTTTCTACTTCTAAAGTCAGATAATCAATGCACACCAGATCCATCGGTCCATTACTCTGAATATTTACTAAAGGAGCTGTACGAGTAGGCAAGGATTTACGTACAACACAATTTCCGCAGTTTTTACAATAGTTCTCAATCTCACCCCTCATTTCAGGCCAATAAAATCTATCCAAAATTAGTCCTAAGGTTTTTTCAAAACCCAGGTGTCCATGATTGTCATGTAATGCCTGTAGGATAACTGGACGTAGTTTCTTTGGTAAGACTATCTGAAGGGATTTGCTTTCCTTTGTGGTTTTAGCATTCCTGCATAACAATCCATTTTTTAAAACTAAGTTTTTCCGTTGCCGCAATAATAATTGCACCTCCTGTGTCCATGGTTGGCAACTTGGAAGGTGAGTATTCTGGGTCATCTGCATCTGTGCTATGACATGTCTAATACTGGGATCATGTTGTTGTTCTTCAATTAATTGCTGATGTTTCATTCTTGGTACTCCCTCCAACTCTACCAGACTAAGCCAGCAATAAGAAAGTGGTATAGCTGCTCCCGTTGCACCTAGACTGCTTATTAGTTCTTGCCCTCCATTTCCCACTTTCATCATCCGACACATTCCTTTTATATCTCCTGCAGGAACTTCTACCCACTCCTCCTCATTGAAACTCGCAGACTGATTAGGAATTCGTGATAGAGAGTCAGCATCTATATTGTTTATACCTGGCCTATATTTCAGTTTAAAATTGTACAAGGCCAATGCTGATAACCACCTGTGTCCAGTTGCATCCAGTCGGGCAGTAATTTGAATGTATGTTAATGGGTTATTATCAGTCAGTACTTCAAAAAACACTCCGTATAAATAGTCATGGAATTTTTCAACTATACACCACTTTAACGCTAGAAACTCTAGTTTGTGAGTGGGATATATTTTTTCACTTTTTGAAAGTCCCCGACTGACGAAAGAGATAGGCCTCATTTCTTCTTGTTGTTTTTGATACAGTACTCCCCCTATCCCCCCTTGAGAGGCATCAGTGTGAAGGGTATATGGCAGATTAGGGTCTGCATATGCTAACATAGGTGCTTGAGTTAAACAACTTTTAAGCTTCAGAAAAGCCCCTTCACATTCCTGTGTCCACCGATCTCCAAATGGTTCATTAGGCCGGTGATATGATTCAGAGCTATTATTTTTCTTTCCCAACTCTCCTAATTTAGTGTTCTTCACAGGGGGGTAACCTTTTGTCAAATCAGTTAATGGTTTGGCAATGGTTGAATACTGTGGCACAAATCTGCGATAGTATCCACAGAAACCTAAAAATGACCGCAGTTCCTTTAATTTTGTAGGATGGGGCCAATTATTTACTGCCTCGACCTTGGATGGGTCTGTAGCTATCCCGTTACGACTAACGATGTGTCCAAGATACTTTACTGAGGATTGACACAGATGACATTTATCCACCGACAATTTTAGTCCTCCTTCTATTAGCCGATCTAGAACTTTGAGTAAACGAGTGTTATGTTCCTACAAAGTACTGCCAAACACGATGATGTCATCAAGGTAAACTATTACTTCCCTATAGTTCATATCTCCGACAATTCTGTCCATTGTCCTCTGAAATGTAGCTGGGGCTCCCTTGATTCTTTGCGGCATCATCAAAAACTCAAAGAACCCCAACGGACAAATAAAAGCGGTCTTTTCTCTATCATTGGGACTCATAGGTATCTGATAAAATCCGCTCCTGAGGTCCAAAACGGAGAACCAGTTGCTACCCTGGAGACAATCCAAAGCCTCATCTATTCGAGGCACTGTATATTGGTCAGGTATAGTACGCTGATTAAGAGTCCTATAGTCTATACATATCCTTACCTTTCCACTTTTCTTTCTGGCCACCACAATAGGGGATGCATATGGACTACGAGACTCTATAATCACCTGATTCTCTAGCAATCCTTTCAAATGATGGCGGACATCATCGAAATCAGCAGGCGCTATTCTGCGGGAACGCTCTCTGAACGGGGTTTCATCATTAAGTCTGATACTATGCTCAACCCCTTTGGCTTTACCTAAATCCCAGTCTCCAGCAGAAAAAACCTGGGCCCTCTTCTGTATTTCAGTTATTAATTCTTCTTGTTTAATAATAGGAATATCACTTCCTTGGAAACAAGTAATAAATTGATTAGACTCTTCTCCCTTTTCTACTTGTAGAGTCAAAACATGGGATCCAGACCCTCTATCCTCATTTGGTGTAGTTTGGTGTTAGTACCCACGATTATGGGTAAATTATCTCTTCTCTCTGAGATTTCAGGGCAAATTAATGCAACAAATGGTACATGCAATTTCCCTTCTACTGGGTCTGTGATTTCCAAGGTCACCTGTACGTATCCTTGATATGGGTACTTCTCTGCACTCAGTCCCCAAATGACTAATCCATTTAATGGCTGAATTTGAACTTCAGACAAGTTTTCATTATATGGAAACAAGAAAAAACTCTCTCATTGGGGTCACTCTTGAATATAAGTAAATAGCTAATTAATAAATAACATTTAATAGGTATGCATTAAAAATGGCTGCCACAATACGGTAAGTATATCAGTAGTAATATACAAGAACAAGACAAAACGAGACATGAAACATGAAAGATTGAAATATACAGAAAGCAAGGTGAAAATAATTCTCAGCGGGGTGATGTCAGAGAAAAAAGAGATCACAAGTGTAATCTCATATATAATTCTCTGAGTTAGCCCACCACGGTATTAGTCCAATGACTGAATTATATCAAATAATTATAATGTGTATTAAAAATAAAATTAGTAGGTTAAATAACCTCAAACAGTATCAACACATCGTTAATAAACAAAAACTCCACATGCAAATATCACCAAGAAGCTCCCACTATATAAATAAAGCAAACACAATATTAATGATACGTAAGGTAGAAAACAATGCGCATCATATAGATTGTTGTAGAGAGCTCTCTATGTACATGTTCCAAAAGTAGCACAGTATATCTCTGAATCAAGGAAGAGTGTGTGATATATGGAGATCTGTATTCCAAAAAATTGTTATAAGTAGATCCCACCGTACTAGTTAATGAGGTAGACAGACCTAGAATAATCAATCTATCGCCCACATAATATATACACTGAAAAATCGACAGATAAATTAAGTGCACATATGAGCATCAGGTGTTATGAAGATATAATCTCTGCAGGTACTGCTGAAAATAGATATATGGAGAATATCAAGCGAAGAAATTAAAGGAGTTATTCCCTATCAACGGTGTCAAGGCAGCAGCTGCTGCAAGTCATTATGATACTCAGAGAATGACATGTGAGCGTACTGTCAGGCTCACCCAAGGGTGTGAATGAGTGAATTGAGCATCTGCTGTTAGGGCTGATATGAAAAAGGAACCTGGTATATAGAATAGTGCAGGAACCTATTCAAATCAGGCTGTAATGAGAGTGCTCATAGATAATAGGTGATCTAATTAAAAGATGGTAAACAAGACAAAGAATAATAAAGGCCACAGTATAATGTCGTCCCCAGTGCTGCTGCTAGTCACATTTCCCAACGGTAGTGGTGAGTAGTGAGAAGCATGGAGTCGTATACTCTGGTATGAAAGAAGTAAGATCAAGACTGCACTGCGACTCACACAGGGTAAGTAATGCTCTGTGTGCCCGTAGGGGTAGTGCAGAGCCAGTCACCTACACATGCAGCCGAGTAGGCACGTGCGTCTAGGAGTAAGAGAAGAGCGGTACCTGTATACCCATATGGAGGGCGGCAAGTGGTGGACTAGGTGTGCCAAACCGGGAGTCTGACCGTGTGTTGTACTGTGTGGTCCCGCCTGTACACAGCGGGGAAACACCGATCTGAGACGCACGTTTCACGAGCTGCTTCCTCAGTCAGATGCTGGTGAGGGTGCACAGCTGACCTTTAGTCTGCATGGTAGCCAATCAAAGGGCTGGGTTCTGCTGTGCAGTGTGTAAAGCGCCTGGTTATAGGCCGTTTAAAGCTCTCTGCTGATTGGTCCAATTGCGGAAGACCAGAGAGAGAAAAACAATAACAAAAACAAAACCATGTGGTTAGCTAAACGTAGCTGACCATAGGGTTTTGATTTTGATGATTGTGGATCTTTAAAATCATATTTCAACAATAATTTACATTGCTATTATCATATTATCCTGTGCTCATCTAAAATCCCCCATCCCCCTTTCCCTTGGTATTTTCAAGTTTTCATTATACCAAGATTCAAAAATGATAGAGACCTGTGAGCCACTATCCAACAGAATTTCACACGGATGTCCATTTATTCTTGCTGACATCATGGAGGAGGGTCCCATTAAACCATCAGGTAGGATCCCACTCCACCATGTACACCCCATGGCACTCAAACTAATTTCTAGGGGGCCTGTGTGGGGGCCACAGACCTCCCCCGACCATTTCCCGGCCTGCTACAGTCACTATTACCAAGGGTACCAGAGGTGTTATTGTTGGTTCCAGGGTTCTGACTGCATTGATATGCTCGATGCCCCATCTGTCTAAAGCATCCTCTAGTTACAGGCCTAACCCCTCTACCCATACCTCTACTAGGCATTAATGAAGATACTCCTCTGGGAGGGGGCATTGAAGTTTGTGAAATTATGAATTGGTCAATTTTTTTATTCTGCTCCTCCATTAGCTTAATTATTTTTTCTTCAAATGACTGTTGTTCAAGAGCAGGTACCACTACCTTAACTTTCTTTATTGTACGTTCCCGCATTTCTATGAGCATTTCATCCTGTTTTATCTCCTTCATAAGCTCATTAAAAGAGGGTGGGGTTTTCTTAATTTCGGAGCATCTAATTTTTTGTGCCACTGGGTCAGTGGTCAAAGCACCCCTCAAAAGTTGTTTCATTCGATTTTCATCGATATCCTCTTTTTTTTATCCCTCTTTCTATACAGCAATTTATCTAGTCTAAATGGATATACACTTAATTTCTCCCCAGGTTCCTGAAAAGTATGGTGCAACCTGGAAATGAGATCTCCCACATCTTCCAGGGTTCCGTAGGCATCGTCCAATGCCTCGAAATAAGTTTCAATAGTGGCATCTGGATTACTACGCCGGGTGGCCTGTATAACTCCCATTGCAGGTCCCCTAAGGCTCTCCACCACTCTTTGTTTCTTAATATAGCCGGGACATTTCCACTCCTCGGTTTGTTGTATGGCCGCCTCCCTCCAGGCTTCAAAAGTTTCCTCCCCTACGGGAACTGGTTGAATGCCTGAAAAGATTCTTAGTCTATGATAGCTGCCTTCATAGTGCCACCTTTCTAGCTGAGTTACAACCCTATCTATTATGGTCTCAAATTGGCTTCCTAATTTTTCATTATTTATGTTACTATCCTTTTCTCCATTATTCCCCTGGTCAACATTATCTCCAACAGAATTGGGGTCAATTAATAAGGGAGATGATTCAGCCTCTTCATCTTCTCCACTACTAGGCCAAATAATATTCCATCTCCTTCCTGACATGCTGTCCGCCACCATCATCATTGGGATTAGATTTGGGTCTAAATCTCTCTCAGTCTCTATCAATATTACGCACACCAATCCCAAATCTCCCCTCCATTTATCTATAATATGTGGCTGTATAACCCCATATAATGATTTTACTTGTTTTGTAATATAGTCGTCAGTAAATTCTGAAAAGTTTCCCCCTACTCCAAAACACTGTTTAGGGTTTACTCCTTTCCTATGGCACCATGCCCTTAAATCTGCTAAAATACTCCATTTCTCCTGAGTGTAGATCTCAGCTCAGTGCCTCCAAATGTAGCCCCACCAGTTCTAAGGATGGTAGCTATATATGTATATATTTTATCCTTATATTGTGTGCCTCCACCTAGGCTATTTTATAAGGGCTATCCTAGGGTTGCCCTAATATATAATTTGTATAATGAAATGTTTTGTTTGGATTCAAATATTTACACAGTACTTATAAATCAACATTTATACATTGCACTTAAATCAACACCTGTCTCCTTTCTTCCTTCACAGCTTCCCGATGAAAGACGTCCGTCAGATACCTTAAGGTAAGTAGTTCTATACACGGTTATTGTTTTTATACATATATTGTCATCATATATCAGGCCTCACAAAGTATACACATAAATATACAGGTAATATCACAATACAATTCCCATGAACATTCCCTCCCCATGCAATAAATCCGCTATACTGTAATGACACTATACTGATGGATTTCTGTAACTAACATTCACAGTTAAAATATATAATAGTTAATTCCGTGAAGAGAATAAATGAAGATGAGTCTATATCAAGAGTCCTGCCTCTTCAACTAAAATGTCTTAGTCCTAAAGAGTAGAATCCAGGATTATCCTAGGCAAAAGAATAAGTTTATAGGATGAGTCCCAGATTTATCCAAGTTTATGCATCCTTTTAGGGCTTATATATATGTACAAAAATCCTCTGACTCTGTAATTTACATAAAGATATACATATCAGTGAGTGTAGTAGCCAGTGCTTTATCTACTGCAATACTCCTATTCTGAATTCCAAACTTGAGATCAGAATTCACACTGTACTATAGACGTGTAAAGTCTTGCTACAATTGTATCCTTCTTCTATTTGATACTTTTCTCCTGCGTTGGCTTTACAGGTGCATATAGCAGTATTATATCCCTTAATTCATAGTGCCTTGCTGACAAGAAAGGGATTCTCTCTGATATATCCCCTGCTGTATACTTATAAATTATGCCAGTCTGCTTTACTAATGATGCTTGTAAGTGGGGTGTGGGGTTTTATAGTACTCACAACCACTCTGGATAGCTGTCAGGGATTGAAAGGGTTACACTGTATCAACTGCTGAGGCACTGGCTACACTCCGTAGCTCTCAGGCTGTCAGCGTATCTCCAGCCCCTGCTCACACATCAGGGTCCGCCTCTCCTTCTCTCCGCCTCCTGCGTGACCTCAGATCAGGGGATGCCCCTTCCGATGATGCGGCTTCCTGTTGCCGATTACCGCTGGAGCCAAGCCAGAACACACAGCTCTGTCTCCGGCAAACACAAAGGTAATGCCCACTCTGGCTTCAGTGCTGGAGCTCCCGGCTGCTGCCGCTACTAGCGCTCACTCCTAAAGTAGCACCAGAGAGACTCCCAGCATGAGCACTGCTAGGGGAACTGCAGACTGGACTCTGCGCTGCGCCAGCACCCCTATATCCCCCGCAGCACGAGCACCCCTACCGCACCTAACTGCCACTGGTCACCTAACTGCCACTGGTCAGAGCTCATTCCATTTCTGGCACTTTCTAAACTACCTCGTGCCGCTGCACTGGCTAATACCCCAGACCTATATGTTCACAATATGGAAATGTAATTACATATATTTATATTATTTACATTCATTTCTCTATAATGATTATAGTATAAACCTATTATTAAACATTCAGATAATTTATATATTAACCCTTGTGTGTGTCCTGTACCACTGGCCTATATTCATGTATTTTTTTAGCCATAAATTCATATGGCTACATATGGGTCAGGTTTCACCCCAGCCACAATCAGCCATTTCCTAATCCCGCGCTTGTCTCTTTAAATTCTTAACAGAGAGGCGTGCACGTCCATATGGGAGCCGCAGCCGCCTGCACAAGAGAGAGCAGCTGACAGCGGGCGCCGGAGATCTCCCGCCCACTGTCTCTCGCCATCCCAGACCCCAGTGCCGCCGGACCCAGTAAGTGAGCATTGGATTCGGCTGCTCTGTGACAATAAGAATATAACTCATTATTAAATATGCCCCTTAGTGTAAACCAAACACTTGCTGAGAAACAGGCATTTAGTGTAAACTGAGCACTTGTTGAGAAACAGAGACAGAGCTGGAAGGACTGAAACCTGGAACTATCCTTGAGAAAGAAGTGAGTTGTTCTGGCCCTGAGCTGAAAGTTTGTTTAAATTAGAGATAAGTGGTTCGGTTTTGGTGAAAATCGAACACACCTAAGCTTGGGGGATCCCACTTCCTAGTCGATCCAAGGCATGCCTCAGTTCTCCAAGCCAAATCCAGGTCTCGAGCCAAAACATCATAATTCCAGAAATATCAGATCTTGCATGTTTTGTTTTGTATTGCATATAAATCCCTCCCTGTCTATATCCTAGTTCCTATTCCTCCCTAAAAAACAGCTCTGCCTTTGTGGACAGGCTGAAAGCACTGCACAGATCAGGGAGACTTGCCTACTCTTTTAAGTGGCCAGGAGCGCCATCCGATTTTCGGCAGCAGCTTGGCCATTTCGGGAGAGTAGGCAAGTATGAAATAGACCCATTATCTTTTGCTGAATAGGTTAGTCTTATGGGTGTTTCCTCACAGGGCATGATACAGTGATCCCCATGCAAAGTGACAAGGGGAAGACAGTGAATATCTGCTTTGTGTGTGTCTTGTTCTCCCTTTCCCCTATTTCCTACTAGGCATAGGTGAATTTTGCGTACACGCACAAGGTAAATGGTATCACCCAGGTGTCAAAGCACCTATAGGTGAGAAGCGGGGTCTGTCACCTCTTGGTCAGGCCTGAGCTTTCACCCATCCCAGTGAAAGGCTCCCCTCATGTACAGTTTCCTTATCCTGCGTTACTGCTGATGAAGAGGGACTGCACTGACCATGCCTCTTCTCCTTTCAGGAACCACCATTCTGCTTGTTTCAGAAGGTACTGCATGTTAATTGGAGGAAAGCACCTGAACGTAATACAGCTGGGTACCTGCGGTGAGCATCCAGTTTTGGGGCCGGTCTTACACCAGAACAAAAAGAACAAAACAATAGAGCACCCACAGTACGTTCAGCATAAATCTAACAATAATGTATTATTTGAGCTCTATGGGCCTGATTCAGAGATGGATGCAAGTGCCGTTGCGGCTGTGTCTTTATATGCACCAGGTGTGCAAAAATATGCAAATACTGCAGCTGCCAGGATTTGTATTGGGACGCTTGCCAGCGAGATTTCAGACCCGCCTCATGTGCACAAGGGCACAACCATTTGATGTACATTGGTCAATCATCGGACACCTGAGTGACCCTATGTACGCACAGAATGAGCGACAGAACTAAGACGCCGGAGCCTTGACAACTGCGTATAGGATCGCAGTCACAATATGTCTGAGTTTTAGATGCCAAACAGTCCCTGACTGTCAATCACTTTGCAAATTAATACTCTATTTGGCTGCCATTACAAGTCCATTGCGGCACATGCACAGTGCGACTCCAACGCATGTGCAATAGAGAAGGCATCGGCCATTTGCAAAAACATTGGTATTGCGACCATCTCTGAAGCAAGTCCGATGTAAAGTATGTTTTTCAGTCCCAGTCGGCAAGCTCATTACTGATCCCCTTTTTTATTTACACAAAGGGTATTTGAAGGTGCTGCCTGCTACCTGGTCCTTGGAAGTGCCCTTAAATTGATGTTTTATATTGATGTGAAATCCATTCTGTATAATAGTTCATTAGCATTTTTAAGCAAATATTTTATTATCTTAATTTGATCTTTGATGTTTTATATATTTTGATATGATTTTGATGTTTAATTAATATATAAAGCAAATTAATGTGTTTTAATCCTAATACCAACATTGTGATACCAATTGCAGATGATAAATGCACGCTAAAAGTGTTATTACATGTAATTTTTAAATCGGACCTATCTCTAGATGCATTCAGGAGTGCAAGTATGTATACTTATTCTGCATGATAGTGTACAGATAGGCAGGGCCGGCTCTAGGGGTGTTCAACCAGTGCAGTCGAACAGGGGCGCCACTCATAGAGGGCGCACCCCTCCCCAACATCCCGATTTCAGCGTGACAGTACTGTCTCGCTGTTCCATGGGTGGTGAAATCGGGAGATTGGTGCCGGACCCCAGAGTCTGAATGGATGCTGCGCACATGCGCGCAGCATCTATTCAGTGATGGGAGAGGGCTGAGGCTACCCCCAGCCTGACGTTATTTGGAGGCGTGCCATTTGGCATGCCTCCAAATAACGTCACGTAGGGGGCATGGTCTATGGTAATTATGTCACTCCCCCATTTTTGGTGATGTGAAGGTGCACTTTGTAGAGCTGGCACAGGGTGCTCCGAACCCTGGAGCTGGCCCTGCGGATAGGACGTGACAGTGATCGTAGTAAATGCTAAAGTTGCATTACTCTGTTTGTGCAAAAAGTAGTTATATAATGAAGTGTCATACACTCAAGAGAGGAAAATGTCTTGACAATGTAAAATGTAATTTAACACAATCACCTTCACATCTGTTATTTACTCCTTTATGAATGAACAGGAAGCATCTTTCCTGCAGTAGTCTAAATGTAAATGTAAATTAAGTAATGCAAATAGACAGCCTTGACTTGATATAATATAGCTAATGATGTAAGTACTATCAGCTGGTGGGGTCAATAAGAAATCAGTCAGAAGTGCTAGACAGTGCCGCTGATAGTAATTATCATTACTGTGCACCAGCCCTTCAGTAGCCACAAGAGATAGGCCTACTAAAGACATATCTGGGGATAATTATGCAATTTCATGAACATACATTTTCCTGCATGCTCCCTTTCTGCATTTCAGCATAAGGAGACGCAAGCAGTGGTGTATCTAGATTGGTGCAGGGTGTGCAGTGCACAAAGGGCCCTTGAGTCAAGATAGTCCCATACTGCCTTTCCTGCACATAGAGCAGGGTCTGACCGAATGGTTGTCGGCTCCATATTTCTGGTGCTTTCTAGGATTTTGCATAACATTGACTTCCGTCCATGGGCATTTTAAGAAATGAGGGGGCCCGTGTGCAAATTTTGTGGGTAGGCCCCTTAACCCATGGTGTGCACTTATTGTGTGTGTATGCAATATCGGTTCTTATATGAAAAAAAATGGCACACGTGTAGCTAGAAATGAGCCCCATGATGTCACAAAGCAGTAATTTGCCTGCACTTCAGCACAGGGAAATGAGCCAATGGAGCAGATCTAATTTTCGTTGCGCTTAAATCGTTCCATTACAGTAGGTTGATTCTGCTTACAGCACCATAGAGAACAAGTGGAAATCAACTCTCAAACACAATGCGCAAAAATGTTGGAAGCCGTTTCAACTTTAGCTCGCCGGTAATCAAATCCTTGATTTTAACAAGCAATGGGCTTAATAAATACTACAACTTTAGTGTCTTAAAACTATTTCTTTTATTCAACGGTGACTAATGTAAAATTTAGAAAATTCAAAGAAAATGAGATATTGCTGAATATACAGTAAAACTTATCTCTAAACTCTATTGGCACTTATTAGCTTTTTAGAGTTATGCTCTTTACTGTGAGCATTTAATGTGTGAGTAAATTTTGCTTCGACTAACATGGGATCTATATCACTGCACTTTTTTTCATATATTGACTGTTTTCGTGTTTATTGTTGAAATAAGTTATTATGGACACTTACATAACCATATAATGAATAATTGTATTCGTTCCAGGAGTCTTCCCGAATAGGTAAGACAGAGAGCCCAGTAGAGCCATCGTTTATCCTTGAAGAGTGCTTACCTTCTTGTAAAGTGAGCAGGGATGTGCTGCATTGACTCCAATCAAGTCATCAATCAGGGGAATGATCATGTACGCTTTGCCCAATCCATCTGATGATGCGAAAAGGTGTCATCTCCACCTCTGCTTTTCATATCTCACCACAGCATCTCCCAGAAGCAAGGTACAGTACAAAAAGGAGGCAGCTATTCCCTTTTGTTAAGTGATTAAATGTTCTGAATAAATTTTTTGCACTTTATTTTTAGCTGTTTGTGTGCTTTTATATTATTGTTACATTTTATGCACAGGTGATTATGTTGCAGGGAAAACATGCTGCATACAGTTAATTCTTGCAGATTGGCAATAAATGATGTGAGGTGTAGTATATAGGCCCTCATACATCTGTGACGGATGGTCACGATGTAGCGATCCTGCAACCCGGCATCGCAGGATCGCTGAAATCCAACATGGATTTCACAGATATGCTGATCACGATCAAAAAATGATCGTGATTGGCAGATCTGTGAAATTTAACATGTAGAATTTCACCGATCCTGCGACGGATCGTGGAACATCGATGGCCGCTGGTCGGCATTTCCGACCGGCGGATCTGCATTTCCGATCCCACCGCTACATCGTGATGATCCGTCGCAGATGTATGGGGGTCTTTACTCTATCACTCCCACAATCAATGCACAAACATTCCCATCCCTCTACTAGTATCGCATTTTGAAGAGTTGCAAAGCCATAAAACTATTACAGAGGTTCACAGAAGCTCTTACAAAACGGTATTCTGGGTCACAATAATAAACGAGACACACAGACATAGACATACAGTCAGACATTATCTTTATTACAACTATTATTTAAATACTAAATTATCCTTTACAATAAAAAATATGTGTGAAAAGACAATCTTAGCTGAAAGGATACATAGATTGAGATGTCTCTGGGCCTGATTCAGAGCCACTCGTAAGCGGCCGCTCGTTCGTTCCTACCGATGTTCGCACAACTGCGCATGCGTACAGATTTTAATACGCATGCGCGAACCAGTCAGTGCGGCCGAAAATCGTGTGCTCGCTAAATAGCAAATGCCTGCTATTTTGAGTGACAGAATGAGGCGTTTGTGGGTGGTAACAGGGGAAGGTGCTTGGAAACGGGGAGTGGAGATCCGAACGCAGGCGTGCTTAAAGGTCAAAACGGGCGTTTTAAGGGTGTGCATAATTAACAAAGCAGCGTCATTGACCACGTCACTTGGTTGTTTTATAGTCAGAACTGCTCGCATGATTGTGGTAGGAAAAACCAACCACAAGACCACAAGAATAGCGAGCAGTTCAGACGCCTTTCGATGTACTCGATTAATCTAATAAATAGCGGACATGACGTATGATGCGAGCGGCCAGGGGGCGTTTTTTTCAAAATTACGTTCGCATGTTTTGTTCGCTCGATCAGACATAGAGGCATGAACAGACCGCAAACAGCGAACGGTTCATTTAAATAGCCAGACCCTTTTTCTGAACAAGCAAGCGTAAATAGCGTCCGGCTCTGAAACAGGCCCTCTATTCCTTGGCCATTGTTGACTAATATCCTAAATTATTAGGTAAAGAGCAAATATTTCTGGTCTCCAGAAAAGAGCTTTCTGTATAGTACAAAGGATGAAAGCGCCACTTTTCTGAAGGCATCTGCTGAAGCCAGAAGAATAGAGGATATATTACAGTACATCTGTACACTGCTGCAAAAAGCCAGTCTGGTAATATTTTATTCAAGCCGTAAATCAAGGGCGCATTAAGTGAGGAGCGCTCCCGTGTGCAGTCTAGCTCTCTAGCTCTGTGCCACAGTCTACTGCGCATGAGCAGGCCACCAGGGAAATGGCGCGGCAGCCTTTTTCACCGCGATTTCCCTACTGTGTATGCGCAAAATGCTGGGAAAATGGCTGCGGTGCCATTTTGCCCGTGATTTGTACAGCCCTGCTACTGCCAACACGGGACTCCGGAGAGTTAAGTATTGAACAAATGGGTACAAGGTATGCGGTGTGGGACCCTTAAGACCCAGGGGCCCGTGTACCCATTATAGATATACGCCCCTGCTGTAAATGTTCTTAGAATAGAATTTATTACCAGATTTTACTGAAATGTGGCGGGGATTATTCCCATTAACCAAACACTTTCTGATCAATTTGTTACTATCAGACAATGAAGCATAATGGGAAGTTTCTGTGAAGGAGCATTGACCGGTTACTTCATTTAAAACAGGAGAGCAATTGTAGTACCCATGGGCCTGATACTGAGTCAGACGTAAGTGGTGAATGTCTACATACAGCACATGTGCAGATCTGAATTTATGCATTTTTGTGTAATTCTGTCCTATTCTGAGTTGGATGGAATTTGGCCGAATCTGTCTTTCAGATTTCAGTGAAATTGGGTGTTTCAGGGCAGCACCTGGGTGGCAACAATTTGAGCGCATGCACTGCCCTGTCTTGTGGGCAGTGGTGGAACTGGGGTATTTGGAGCCCAGGGCAAATTTTAAAATGGAGCCCCCCACCCCCACTATGTGCGCGCGCTGAAAAATGGGCGTGGTCACAAGGGGCGTGGTCACTGAAAAATGGGGCAAGTCAACATGACACACACTCCTTTCTTGTCACTGGGAACATTTCTTTCCATTTGCAGCTTAATGCAGTGCCCCTTATACAGTCCTTCCTATTCAGTTCCCCTAGTAGTACCCCTTATATAGTACCCCCAGTATACAATGCCCCCAGTAGTGGTCCCTCTTATGCAGGTCCCCAGTAGTGCCCCTTATACAGTACCCCCAGTAGTGGTCCCCCTTATGCAGCCCCCGATTAGTTCCCCTTATACAGGTCCCCAGTAGTGGTCCCCCATATGCAGTGCCCCTTACACAATGCCCCCTGTAGTGGTCCCCCTTATGCAACCTCCATTAGTTCCCCTTATACAGTGCCCCCAGTGGTGATCCCCCATATGCAGGCCTCCAGTAGTGATCCCCCATATGCAGGGCCCCTTATACAGTGCCCCCTGTAGTAGTCCCCATTATGCAGCCTGCCATTAGTTCCCCTTATACAGTGCCCCCAGTAGTGATCCCCCAGTAGTGACCCCCCATATGCAGTGTGCTTTATATAGTGCCCCCAGGAGTGATCTCCCTTATGCAGGCCCCCAGTAGTGCCCCTTATACAGTGCCCTTTATACAGTGCCCCCAGTAGTTGGCCCCCTTATGCAGGCCCCCAGTAGTTATCCCCCCTATGCAGTGCCCCCTGTAGTGGTTGTCCCTTTTCAGTGCCCCCTGTAGTGGTCCCTTTTCAGTGCTCCCAGTAGTAAGCCCCTTATATAGTGCCCCAGTAGGAGTCCCCCTTGAGGCAATGCCCCCAGTAGTAGTTCCCCCAGTAGTAGTCCCCAGTAGTGGTCCCCCCTATAAAGTGCCCTTTATATAGTGCCCCCTGTAGGAATCCCCCTTGATGCAGTGCCCCCTGTAGTAGTCCCCAGTAGTGGTCCCCACGATGTAGTGCCCCCAGTAGTGGTCCCCCCCAATGCAGTGCCCCCAGTAGTATCCCCCCCAGTAGTAGTCCCCAGTAGTGGTCCCCCCCAGAAGCAGTGCCCCTCCTTAGTAATAGCCCCGCCCCTGAAGCAGTGCCCCCAGCAGTAGTCCCCTCCTTAGTAATAGTCCCACCCCCCCGATGCAGTGCCCCCAGTATAAGTGCCCCCCAACATACACACTCTGAAATTAAGCAATAAATAAAAGAAAAATACTTACCTGAATCCACGCTCCGGCTCCCGCCACATGTCAGTCCTCCCGGGCTGGCGCACTCTGCATTATGGGAGAGACAGAAAAAAAAAGAGAGATTTTCCCTCCAGCACACTGCAGCAAAAACAATACTTAAATCCTACATAATAGTAGAGATTTAGAGGTATTGGTTACACATATTTGCAAATATATGAATAAGCGCCAGGCCAATCGTCAAAGCTCCTCTATACTGGCGTCCCTAATATTAAGGGGCTCACGTCCGAGAAGCAAGGCACCCCAAAAAAATTCCAACCAAGGGCCATCCCCAGGGCATCACACGAAAAAGGGAAAAAGGTGATAGTGAAGTATGTAGAAAAGATGTGTAAAGATAAATCAATAAGTGTTAATGAAATGATAAAGAATTAAAATGACATATATAATGTACAAACAAATAGAGAAGTGATAAAAGTATTCTATGTGAATTAAGTGGTGATGCCATGAGAAAGGCCCAGTCAGAACCCCCCCGGGGGCCAACTCCCAAACGCTCACCCCAAAATAATTATTGCTACATAATGGTAGCACCCACTCTGGGTCATATAATTACAATTGATGTACTGCATGATAACAGTACATATGTAAGCTGAGAGCTAACTTACCTTGGAGGTACCCCAAAAAACCTCCACATGGCACTATAAGCATCAGCACGCCCCCTTTGGTGCGAGACCCCGAGCGACGTATTTTTCGTCGCTCGCCGGGTTTCGCGCATGCGCACGACGGAGCTCCCTCCAGCGTGCGCATGCGCAGTATCACAACATCGACCCGCTAGCAAGCGAAATTTGCTCGCGAGCGGGTCTGAATGACCCCCTTAGTTACTAACATCCTTGCAGTTTCAGCTGCATTGCAGCGTCTGAGTGCCACAGTTCTGCAAAAGACTTTCACGACTGTCTCAGTCGCAATTTGGCTATAAGGCCTCACCCCAGTTAAGTACACATCAGCCCCAAGGCTGCAACTTGGCCACAAGGCCTCACTCCAGCCAAGTAAACATCAGACATATTTTCTTATGTCTCTTTTATTGGCATAGGGCAGTGGTTCCCAAACTGTGTACCCAGCCTGAAGGCCTCACTCAATCTATTACACCATCACTGTTGTAGTAATCTAATAAAGATTATGCATGCTTTTCTGGCTTCCTTGATAGAATGTCAATTTCCACTATACACTTGCCTATGATAGAAGTGGTTGCAAATTATATGGTGCGTCCTTTTTAATAGATCAAGCACCAAATACATATGGAATTAACTGTTGAACTACAGTTTGGCATTTTTAGTAAAAGTTAATACTTTAAAACTTTTTATATATAGCCACAATGAGTTGAGAAAAGTTCTTATTAATATATAGGAAAAATTAGCATAGAATAATATGTGCTGCTTTTGGGGTGCGCCTTTCTTCCATCATCGCAGAGCCTAAAGGTCCCTATTTAGACCACGCATGTGGACTTTTGTGCTAGCAATGATGTTTACCCCATCAAATCTGCACACCTACAAATCCAGTTTTAAGTGAGAATCCTGAGGTTTTGGCAAAGTTAGAGTTTAGATAAGAGTCTAGATAAGAGTCTTGTTCATTCCTAGGTGTTACAAAAAAACAATATTTTGGAAGCAATAAGTGGGGATTTTATTCTAAGTATTACACAGACCTTTATGATAGATCTCTGTCAATATGGAGTGAAGACAATGGCCCTCATTCAGAGCCACTCGCAAGCGGGCGCACGTACGTTAGGCATACGTACAAAAATATTTAAATTCAAGGGCTCGCTCGTATTTTCGATCGCATCTAAAAATCCTCCCCAAACTCAGACGACCCCTCCTCTAACTAATGAGCGTGCAAAATAGCGAGCGTACATCCCCGAAATGGCTTGAAGGGAACGCACGCACAAGTATAAACCGGAAGTGGCCATGTCAGATGTCGATTACTTGCTCCTTTATTCTGCCTACCTCCATCAATCGTATCATGCCAATCAATGTATCAATTAGCTTAATGTTTTTTTTTTTTCAACACAATGCAAGAAACTTTACTCTTGTCCGTGTTTGTGTTTACCCGCAGAATACGTACGGCTTAAACATTCGCTTTTATTGCTCAAAAAACATGTTAGCCACAATGAGACAATTGTTCTATTGCTGTGGATCCCCGCATATTTTCCGGGGTTCATTTCTTTATTTCAATTTGCTTACGCATGTCACTGCATCAAGCCTATCATAACTCTCCAGAGATTTCTGGCCCTGTCGAACACATGACTCATACACTAACCAATCAAATCCTGTTAATTTCCAAGCTACATTAGCCAATCAGAAATTTTTGGCACACTTTATCAAAAATGAATTTTAAGAAAAACACCATTGCCATCATGAGAGCCTCCGCATTCACCAGGCGCGAGCTGCTGGTGCTAACGGAGGTGATGGATCGGCGTATCACCAGCCAGCCTCCACCCATCACCAACCGGCAGAAGCGTTCCGCGTATGCGGAGGCACGGGCCCGCCTGCGCTCCTTCGGCTCACGCCGCAACATCGGCCAGCTGGAGCGCAGGTGGTCTGACCTGCAACGGCGAACGCCCCGCTTGCTGGCATGCTTTCGCATGCAGATAGTGGAAAGTAAGTGTTATGTATTGTGGTTTTCATGTTTGTCTTTGTGGGGCAAACTGCGTGTGCATGTTTTCATGTCTGTCCTGTTTTTTCATTCTCATCATATCTGCGTGTGCATGTTTTTATGTCTGTCCTATTTATTCATTCTCCTCATATCTGCATGACCATGTTTTCCCTCTATTTCTGATATATTCATTCTACTCATATTTGCATGTTTTTTGTTGGTGGTGGGTGATTTTAAAATGTTATTTGGGCAGGATTTGGCCAGAAACTAACCACAATTTGTTTGACATCTTTTAGGGGGACAGGCAAGACTACGCCGTCACCGTCCGGCCAGACGGCGGTCCCGCCCACTCTCACCCACCCCCAGCCAACACTCCACCCCAAATAATTCCCCTATTCCCCCCTCCTCCCAAGCCTTCCAAGACCCTCTCCCGGAACTGTCGGGCCTCCTTCCCCTCCGTCCCCCTTCCCCCTCTCCTCCAACCACCCCTCTTCCAATTACCCCCTCCCCGGAGTCCGTGATAACCCCGCCCCGTTCTTTGGGGAATGAAGGCTCCTCCGAGGATGAAGATGGAGGGACTTCGGGATCTGCCGTTTTGGCTACCGGTATGTTTTTCTTTTGCGTTTTTTTTAACCACAAACTGTTTGTATGTAATCATGTGTCGTTCCTTTATTCGTGATTTTTGGGTTCTTTTTTGGTGATTTAGCAGTTTGCCTTTACCTCTTCCTGCTGATTTCAACATACACATATCACACCTGTGGGTATTTCTACATAGGCCTTGTAATTTTTGCAGCACCCCTTTTTTTTAAAATTTTGGTTTTGGAGTGATTTCGTTGTGTTTTTGTTTTTTTAATGTGGATTCCCTATTGTTTGATTAATCCACACACTTTTCTCACCCACAGAGGAACAGAGGCGTCGGCAAGAGGTCGAAGATTGTGTGGCACACATGCGCAAAAATGTAATTGGGGTGCTTGTGGCCCTTGACCGGCTGTCTGGCATCCTTCGGCAGTAGTTTTTTTTTGTTTTTATCTTTTTCAAAATAAATTGTTTATTTCTAATATACGTTCTGCCTCATTAGTTTTTTCAAAACCAAAGATAGTTAACCCTGACATAAGTAGACTGTTCTTGCAAGGTTTTGCATTTTTTAAAAATTAGATTGGGTTTTGTATTTGTATGTAAAACACCCTCAAGAAACACATAACAGTAACAATGTCATTTCCCTTTTTGTGTATAGTGGCAATTAGATATTTCTACATTTTACAGGTTCCTAGTTGGTGGGCAAGCTGCTTAGGCGAATCTTACAAAGCCAAATGATTGGACAGGCTTCCTTTTGGTGTGGGTTGGGAACCTGAAAACATATTTCATTTTTGCTCAACTGGCGTCAGTACTGGATTACCCCTTAGTCAAATGTAAGGTGTGTTAACCTGGTTAAACGTGCTGGTAACGTCCAAAAAAAGGAAGAACATTTAACTCTCCAAACATTTATTCACAACATAACTGAGAAATCAAAGTGGTCACTCACAAAAAAAACACACAGTGAGAATCTCAAATACAACACATACCCAATAAAAAAAAACAAAAAAAAATAAATCAAGAACTGGTTGAGGAAGGACCATGCCAAAATGATTCCACAAACATGGCGTTGCGATATGGGTTCCAGAATATATTCCCAAAATGAGCAGATCCAGGTTTGGTAAGGGTAGCATGAAGTAGTGAGCGTTGTAGTGCCAAAGATTATGTGAACAAACCGAAGATGTTGAAAATAAGAAAACAAAATTAGATGTTCGCAAACAAACACAAACACATTAGGTTAAAACACTGTTTTGTTCAAACTTACCTAAAAAATCTGGCCACCACATCATCGCGTATGGCCCCCCCACATACTGACCTCCGACCAACCTCGGGGGGGCCATCCTCAGGTAAGGCATCCTCTGGCTGCATTGGGACACCACTCCTTATGGCGATGTTGTGAAATATCCCACACAGGACCACAATTTTCGACACCATATCCGGCAAATACATGAGCTCGCCACCAGAGCGGTGGAGGCATCTGAATCGGTCTTTTAAAAGGCCGATACAGCGCTCCACCACTTGCCTGGTGGCTGTAAGTGCGGAATTAAATGCACTTTGTGGGCCTGGTGTGGGAGCCAAATAAGGAGTGAGCAGCCAGGACATGCAAGGATATCCACTGTCTCCTATGGAAAAGAATTGACAACATCAGGAACACTGTGTATCAAGCTTAACATTGTTATGTACTAAAGGTCTCCACTTACCCAGAAGCCACGCATCACCAGCTTGTAGGTTGGTTAATTTGTGCCATATCCCTGATTGCCGGATGACGAAGGAGTCATGTGCACTTCCGGGTAATTTAGCATTCAGGGACAGGATCTGGAGGGAGGCATCACATACCACCATTACATTCAGGGAGTGATAGTGTTTCCTGTTTCTAAATATGGCCTCCAGCCGGGCTGGAGGCTGAAGTGGTATGTGAGTACCATCCACAACCCCTATGATGTGTGGGAAGGCAGCTATTTGGTAAAAATTGGCCTTGGCCACACTAAGGGCACCCATATCCAAAGGCATTTGAATAAAATGATGGAGGTGCTTGAAAAGTGCCTCCATCACTGCCCTCAGGATCCGGGAAAAGGAGGATTGGGAGATGCCCGCCACTATTCCCACCGTTGTTTGAAACGATCCTGAGGCACAGAAATGTAACACCGCCATAAATTGCGTAAGTGGTGGTATTGCTGTTGGACTGTCAATTTGCCGCTCAAGATCACTTTCTATTAATGAGAGAGTGTCTATGATGATTTTGGGAGGTAGACGGTAGCGTCTTAAAACCTCATCATCGGGCATTCCAAAAAGGGTGACACGTGTTTGAAATATCTGGGGCCTTGCATGCCTACGATGCCTACGCCTGGGACGAGATTGAGGTTGGTCGGCTTCCGGGAGCATGGCCAGAACAATCCGCCCCAGATCAACCTGAAATTCAAAGATTTTAAAGTAAGGCTTTTGACCCACCCCAAAACTATATTAAAACAACTTAGCTTGATGATACCATCCATTGCTGCTTACATGCCGGGGTATTGTCATGATACGTCCAAACTGAAAATAAACACCAAAATTACTTGACACATTTCACTCTGTGCATTTTTGTTTACAAATTTGGTGCTAGACCAAAGTTAAAATATGCCAAACACCCATTTAGCAAAACAGCAAAGCGACATTTAACACAGTACATCAAAATGGGTCGAAATGTTGGCACAAAAAGCGAAAGAGAAACCACCAAAAAGTTAGAATGATTATTAAGCTGTTAAAAATGCGCTAATTAGTTCGCTAATACAAGTCACAAGAGTAACTACTAAAAATGCGCTAATTAGTTCGCTAATACAAGTCACAAGAGTAACTACTAAAAATGCGCTAATTAGTTCGCTAATACAAGTCACAAGAGTAACTACTAAAAATGCGCTAATTAGTTTGCAAATACAAGATAAAAAATGGACTTACCAAGAGCAAATATATAAGAGTCAAAATCAAAAGGTCTTTTGGGTCGAAAATAAACAAAATCTAAAATAGAAGAAATTATGGATCCAAAATTTACAAAAAATAAGAAACACAATGAAACAACAATTGAACACAAGTTAGACTTCACAAAACTCACCAAATCAAGAAACGAGGTCCCAAAAATATAAACCAACAAAGATAATGGAAAAAAAACCCGCAAATCTAACCAACAAACGAATCTCCAACCGCCAACTCCTTTCTACGCAATCAATAAACTCCAGCCAAGATAACCTCCAACAATCCAAAAACGCCACCTCGACTTGAGACACACCAAGCCATAAATAGTGTTTCGTTTCCCGCACAAATTAAGGAGGGATCATAGGGCCGCACAATCAATGATGCGGCCGCAAAATAAGGACGCATGTATAAATACGTCACGAAAACACATTCAAATTCTGGTGTATTTCTTGTTTGGACCTCAGACATGGCGACAGACCAGGGAAAAAATGCCCAAGAGTCAGGCGGTAAGTCTTTCATGCATTTTGTATCAATGATTAATTTGAAACATAAGATTAGGCAAGTTGTGATTTTGTGAATTCTGTAAATTTACACAAATAGGTGAGGAGAATGACATGGAAGAGGCTGCTGGGCCCAGTATTCCGGCCAAAGCGGCCAAAAAAAAAAAGGCAGCCACATTTCACAAGAAAGGAGATGGAGGTTTTGATCCAGAAGTGTGTGGACATCCTGCCACAGGCAGACAGGAATATGAGTCTAAGCCAGAAGTGGAGAATGTGGGAAGAGGTAGCCGTTGCTGTCAATAGGGTGGGTGATTATGTCCGTCTAGCCCGGGATGTCAAACGGCGGTAAGTAAACCCTTGCCCCCCCTAAAAACAAACCCCATTTTAAACCAAAGGATAATGGCTTCCATTTTTTCCCACAGATGGGGCGACTTCAAATATCGCTTAAAACAAAAACTCGCGGACAGGGCTAGGCATGCAAGGGGGACAGGTGGGGGTCCCACCCCTGTGTCATTGGAGTTGACGGATTTAGAAGAGCTGGCACAGGGGTGTGTGCAGCCTGTGGAGGTGTTTGGCGTGTCCAACATGGATACGGACATGCCAGACTTTGCGGCACCTCATGTTGTCCCAGGTAAATCTTTGGATGTCATCAACTCTGAAATGTTATTGTGCCAATATGTAGATTGTAATGTGAGGCTTTTCTCTTTTTTCCTAACAGAGACACAGGCGGATGAGTCTGCTCCAGAGGGGAGCCTTGGCCGCCGAATTTCTGCTGGCTCTGCAGGGGAGGAACCAGTACATCCGGCTGAGGACCCTGCAGAAGCCAGTCCAGGACAATCCCCCTCGCAGGCAGTGGCCCTCCTCACAGAACTCAATTTCAAATCGGATTCCCATACGGAGATTCTGCAGAGGATGGACGCCAGTCTGCTACGGGTGGCTGAGGCCCTGGAGCAAAATGCTGCGGCCAACGAGACCATTGGTCAGGCCCTGGCGGAAAATACCAGGGCCAACATCCGCATCGCCAATGCCCTGGAGCAGCTCGTTCGCCAGCACATGGTGGAGCCAACCTCCCTTCCTGCCGGAACATCAGGATCCTCCACCTCTGGCACAACATCAGCCAATCCTCCAAATGTGCCTAGCCCTGTGCCTAGTCCAGAGGCCACAACATCTGCCTCTGGACAGGCCAGCCCGATGACATCCCGGACCCGGTCTGGCGCCCTCCCTCCCCCATCCAAACGGGTGAAAAAACGGTGACAGCAATGGTGACTTTTCCCACAATCCTTCTGTGCTTGGCTCATATTCCTTTCGGGTCAAAACTTCCCTCTCCTTTCTTGTGAAATGTTTTTATTTTTTTGATGTATGTTTATGTCAACAGTTATGTTGGGCCAATTTATTTGATTTGGGAACATATCTTTGGGCAAAAAAGATGTCCCCAAAATTTGTAAAATAAGTTTTTTTGTTTGAGCAATAAATTGGAAATTAAACAATGACATTGGATTGTGAAATTATTGTACAAATGGGTTACATTTAATCCTGGGCCAAAAGGCAAAAACTCGGCCAAAAAAAAAAAAAAAAGGGCTCTTTAAGGAACGTTTAAAAATTCATATAATTCGGCAAATTCAAGAGGCACAAATAAAATGGTGCGAAACTGAAAACATGATGAAATTATTGTTACAATAGGCCCTAACCACCAAATTGCTGCCCAAATAAACCCCCCCAAATGTACGCAAATTGACTGTGTCATCCTGACATTAGCAGCTCTGAGTTCCACCTGCGTACGTTTTGTGCTATCCCAAAAAACTGATTTCAAAACACATACCAAGCCGGTTCTCAATCCAACACTAATTGCTTTTCTGCCCGCCCGCGATTAATCGCAACAACATCGTGGAGTCCAGGGACGGAGGAGAAGGCCATCGCCAATGTGGTCGAGTAATCCAGACCCTAAGCTGTGCGAGCATTTGGAAGGGAAAGAGGATCATCCAGTGACGTAGGAGTCGGTCCGTACACACTTTACGCTCGCATCTGCTAATGTATGTACGCCCTAAAAACGCCTCGCCACGCCTGCGTTTTTCCATCTCCACCCTCGTCAACACCCTAAAACGCCCTGTTCTGTCAATCACATTTGACATGTCACTTCCTGTACGCTATTTTAGGAACGAGTCCAAAAAAACTCGCAATCTGCAGTACGCACATGCGCAGTGTTACACCGACGCATGCGCGGTTATTCAACATCGGAACGCAACAAGCGTACTGCTGTTAACGAGTGGCTCTGAATGAGGGCCAATGTTTTAGGATATGTATTAACCTATCTAATCTCTCTGGGCCTGATTCAGAGCCGGACGCTATTTGCGGACGGTCGTTCCAAAAAAGGGGCCGGCTATTTAAATTGAGCACTCGCTCTTTGCGGTTTGTTGACGCCTCTATGTCTGAGCGAGCGAACGAAAAATGCGCTCGCTATTTTTTAAAGACGCCCCTTTGCCGTCATCTCCGGTATTTATTAGATTAATCGGGAACATCGAAAGGCGTATGAACTGCTCGCAGTGCTTGTGGTAGGTTTTTCTTACCACTATCACTGTGAGCAGTTCAGGCTAAAAGACAACCAAGTGACGTGGTTGATGACGCTCCTTTACTAATTATGCACTCCCATTAAATGCCCTTTTGACCATTAGGCACGTCTGCGTTCGGATCTCCACTCCCCCGTTTTCAAGCACCTTCCCCTGTTACCACCCACAAACGGTCCATTCTGTCAATCAAATTAGCATCCCCTCGCTGTTTTTCGAGCGCACGATTTCCGACCGAAATGACTGGTTTGCGCATGCGCATTACGACCCATACGCATGCGCAGTTGTGCAAACATCGCTCAGAGCGAACGAGCGGCTCTGAATCAGGCCCTCTGTGCAACAGCTGGTAAAACTTCCATTGGGGGAATGTATACTATAATGTACATGATATATAAAAAAGTGCCAACCATATATTTCTCATTGTACAGTATACACAAAATAAGAGATGTAGTCGGCATTTAAAATGTCAACACCATAATGTCAATATGATCTATATGTAGGATGTTGACATGTCCGGAATGTAGACATTTAACATGTCGATTTGTTCAAAATATCGATATTATGCCTGTTTAGGCAGAATGTTGACATATGAAATTAGGGTTAGGTTGCAATTAGGGTTAGAATTTGGCTGCAATTAGGGTTAGGCTGCAATTAGGGTTTGTGTTAGGCTGCATTTAGCGTTAAGATTAGGCTAAAATAGGAGTGTTAACATAATAAACAGGTTGACATTATGCCCCTGCTGCACTGCATAAGCGTCAGCCCACCAGTGACCCCTGACTGCTGGCCCGGCAACGCACTCAGGAGCGCCCCCAACTTAATATGATCTTCCACGCAAAACATTGAAGCAACATAACACAAAAGGCAGCTTAAATGTATCAGGGGGAGAGCAAACATTAGGTAAGGGAGTACACATAAGAAATGAGCGGGAGAACAAGGAGCAGGAGGTAGCAAGGCAGAGGAGATAAGAGGGAAGACATGAGGTAAAGGAAGGAGGCATGGAAGAGATGAGGCAAGTAGGCAGCTGGCAAACAAACCATGTTAAAGATAAAGATGGGCAGACATGAGGCAAGGGGGTCACAGTCAGGGCCGGTTCTAGACATTGTGGAGCTCAGGGCGAAAGTTCACCGTTGCGCCCCCCCCCCCCCAAAAAAAAAAACAACAACAACTTTTTGTAGATGATGTTCCTCTGCGCACGCTGAAAGCATACGCGCTTCCGGAAAGGGGGCGTGTCCTTGCGGAACACCGCCAATTCATCACACTACCACATGCAGTAATGGCTTTTATAACACATGCCACATGCAGTAATGCCCTGTATAACACATTATGCCATACGCAGTAATGCCCTGTACAATACATTGTGCCACACACAGTAATTCCCTTTATAATACAGTAACCCCAATTCAAATTACGCCACACATTAGTCCCTTATTCATGTTATGGCACACAGTGGTGCCCCTTTTACACAATGCCCAAATTAGTGCCCCTATACACAAGGTCCATTGTACTTAGTAGTGCCCCTAATACAATGCCCACAGTAGTAGTGCCCCCTATAGTAGTGCCCATATTAGTAGTGCCCCAGTAATAATGCCCCCTATAGTAGTAGTCATGTCCCTCCCATAGTGCTCTATGCGGGAGCCGGAGCTCTGGAGTGAGCTTCGGCTGCCGCTGCAGGGAGGGAGCCGGGTGCCAGCTGATAACAACACCTGGCAACGGGGGGGGGGACCGGCGCTGTTTTTTTTCTTTTTTATGGGATTTTTTATTTTTTTTGCCTTCTGGGGACTCAGTGGCACCCTCTAGGGGCCGGCGCCCCGGGCGACTGCCCTGTTAGCCCACCCCTAGAACCGCCACTGGTCACAGTACATGCAGAGACATTTTTTTATTGATTATGTCAACATGATTAAAATGTTAACATAATTAATGGTGACACCTGTAAAATGTTGACATTGACAGAATGCCAACATTGGATATGTCAGCATCGCAGAAATGTAATCATTTCCATTAGGCTTAGGATTCGCGTTAGGGTTGCTATTAGGGTTACTATTAGGGTTACTGTTAGGGTATACGTTCAGCATGCCGCTGGTTGTCATACTGCTTGACACAATATCGACACTGACAACTGTACAGCCGAAATACCGATCATGATGTAATACCGACAACAAGAATAATGATAGTAATGGAATCCTGACAACTATCGATTCCACTGTTAGGGTTAGGGACTGAATTACAGGAAAAAGAGCACATCAACAATATTGACATAACATAAGTGTTGATCGAATTACAATATGGTCAATATATCGATTTTATGAACATGTCAACATGTTCAATGTCGACATTACAACCATGTTGACGTTGTCATGTCCATATATTGAATGTAGACATTGGGGACTGGCAGGCATCATGATTTCTACTTAACTGATGAATACTGCAAGCATTCTTGTAGCAGTAGGACTTGGAGAATTGTGTTGTGTATAGAGATCCGTGCTGTCCAGGAGTCAGGCCATATTTGTACATCACCATTTGCCGCTATCTCTGAGTGACTGACCACTGAGTAAGCTACATTACCCAGGACTACTGATAGTAAAATTATATTTAAAATGCATTTTAAGGTCCCATCCCTGCGTATGCAGATCAGGGTGTACAAGGTGTGTGATGTCAGTGTGTCATGTGTGTAATGATCAGTCTGTGCCAAGTGTGATATCAGCATGAGCTCTGTATAGAGGCCCTGATTCAGAGCGGGACGCTCTTTGTGAGCGCTTGCTGAATCTGAGGGGGCTGGGTTTTTTTTGGGGTTGGCCTCCAGGCCACTCGCTAAGCTGTGGGTGACCACCCACAGCTTTTGCGAGCGGCCACGCGATGGTCGCGATGGACGCGACCATCGGGCTTGCGACGAGACCTTTGTGGTAGGGTCTCGTTTCCCGCAAGCCCCAGTGAGCTACCTGCTCTAATAGAGCAGGAAGCTCAACTACTGACATCACGAGTGATGTCAGTAGGACTGCCCTCAAACGCCTCATGTGTACCAGGTTTGTGATATTGATGTGACCTCTGTATAGTGTTTATTGTGTTTTAAGTATTAGCATTTACTAACTTCAATAAGCTTTGTGCATTTTTTGGAAATGGTGGAAGCACTCTGGAAATTATTTGGGCTTATAATGTTGAACATCTGGCACCGAAGGAGAATAACATTGCCTACTCCTGACACACTGTAGACCTCATTATTTAATTTTTAGATTGTGGAGAAAATGACTGGGGATCTGAAACATTGAGATCAAACAGGTTTTATACCTAGTAGAACTCCAGTAATGTTAGACAGCTCATAGGCCATTGTACTATAATATAGTTAATTGTGCTGAGATGGGGGAGGTGGGGTATAACATTCCTTATTTTTCTTCAAATCCAATTTCAAATAGCCAAAATATCACTGCCTGAAATTATATTTATAGACAATATTTTGAATTTTATAGGAAAAGTACATATCGAAGCACTGGGGCATTTAAAGAGAGGAGGGGGCCCGCATTGCTGTAGATTCTGGCTTAGTACCATAATCCACTGCATATGCGTGGGTCTCCGGGAAATTGGTGCCCCGCGCCAGTTTCCCAGGCACAGCAGTACTGCGCATGTGCAAGTCACCGGGAATATGGCCTCCGCCATTCTCCCAGGGATTTTCGCTGCTCTGTAGCGCCGGCCCGGCACTGCAGAGCAGCAGTCTGGAGACTACGGACAGGTAGGTATAAGGCTATATGGGTACAGGGTGTGCAGTGTGGGCCCCCCTGGACCCAAGGTCCCATGCACACCGCACACCCTGCACCCATTATAGATACGCCCCTGCCGAAGCAACTCCCAGTAAAGTAGCCCCTGAACTAGCATGTGTGAATGATTATTTGGGTATTAGTTAGGCAAATATTCTATCCATCAATCCTTTGCAAGGATCCACTAGGGAAATATGTGCCAGTCATACTCCTTTTACACTAAAGTCCCAGGTCTGACCTGGTATTTGGAACATGTCCCAAATCGGATCAGACCTGGAACAGACCCCCTTCAGACCGTGGCGCCGGCCCGGGTTATTCAACTGGTACTCACTGGGTTTTTTTAACACTTAAAGCTCGTACGCAAAGGTGTTGTAGCCAAAACTCTTTATGTGGAAAGGGGGCCCTAGACTGCACACCCTGAAAATATATATAATGGGAGGTGTTACCTGTGGAGTCTATTGTTGTAAATACACAACAAAGAATAACAGATGCACAACTCCAACATTACTCATTATATATAATAATACATTTTGCAATAGAATTTTGTAAATAATAAAAGAGGTTTTGCATAATCATGGCCATGGTTATGGGCCTACCCACTGCGCCCAGGTAACCTCTGAGGGTAGGTCCCTAACATACTGGGGTTGAAATCCAGAGCACAGGACACCCCCAAACCAGCCCAGCTGAGCCACCCCAGGGCATCACTCCAAAAAGGGAAGGTGAAGTGTAAAAAGGTCTAGGATAGATAGGAGCAGCTGCAGGCTGCATATAGCAGTGATTCCCAACTTCGGTCCTCAAGGCACACCAACAGTCCTGGTTTTAGTGCTATCCATGCTTAAGCAAAGATGGTTAGATCAAAATAACTGAGGTACTAATTAAGTCACCTGTGCTCAAGTATGGCTATCCTTAAAACCTGGACTGTTTATGTGCCTTGAGGACCGTGGTTGGGAACCCCTGGCATATAGTAAAGTGAAAAATAAAGATGTGAAAATAATACATTTATATTAAACAAACAATGGAAGTGCTAAAAGTCCAAGAAAGGAAAAGTGTGTATATAATGCGATGCCCTAAAGCAGCCCAACCAGAGCAATCCACGGGACCCACGCCCCAAAAATCAACCCATAGCTGCACTACAGTATAAAATATTTTAGGACTTACCTAGATTGTGCCTCTAATACCCCTTTTCCACCTAAATTCCGGGTCTGACCCGGAGTTGGAACAAAGTTATTATCCGGATCAGACCCGGAATTTTGCCGGCGCCGACTCGGGATACTCCCGAGTCAGCACCACTCACACCGGAGTCGGGTCTGCATAGACCCGGCTTTTCCAGAGTGAAAGTGGATGCTTGGAGATGACGTCATCTCCAACCGCCACTGAAGCCGGACCAATCGGCCAGCTAGCAGCGCACTCCAGGTCATCGTGACCCGGAGTGCGCTGTTCTCACAGCAGGGTTTCACGGGCTAAGCCCGTGTTAAACCCTGCTAGTTACCTGGGTTGGATTGCTGAGTCACTCGACCCGGCGATCCAGCCCTCTCCCCTTTTACACCAGGGAGCTGCCCGGGTTAACCCTTCAAAAACCCGGGTTTTAGCTCCGGTGTAAAATGGGTATTACTAAAGTGCAGTCAAAGTGCCAGATCCCTGCTTAAAACCAATAAGCGACAGGTGGGAAGGGGTGCTAGCCTAGATTGAAGGTGTCTCATACCTTCAGGTGTGCATAGGAGCACACTAAATAGAATATGTGGAAAGGAGGCCCTAGACTGCACACCCTGAAAATATATATAATGGGAGGTGCTGCCTGTGGAGACTATTGTTGCAAACACACAAAAGAGAATAACAGATGCACAACTCCAACATTGCTCATTATATATAATAATACATTTGCAATAGAATTTTGCAAATAATAAAAGAGGTTTTGGCATAATCATGGCCAAAACCTTATAATAATTAGTTTGCTAATAACAAAGCTTTTAAAACATGTTCTCAAAGCCACTCTGCATCATGGTGCTAAATAAAATCTTACTTAGAACTCCATTACATTGCACTGGTAATAGCTGCAGGCAATATTGATTGATTATTTTAGTATTAACACACTTAACACAGGAGACATCACTGATATCTCCTATTTAAGTCCGCCTACGTTAATTTCCACACTCCCCATATATTAGTATGGGGATGTAGAAATTAGGCTGTTCATCAAATTACAAAAATTATGGGCCTGATTCAGAGCTGAACGCTCTGACCAGAGCGCTCGCTCTGAATCAGTGCCCTCCTACCTGAAAATGGAGCGGCCTCCTGGCCGCTCGCATAGCTGTGGGTGACCACCCACAGCATATGCGAGCGGCCAAAAAGATGGTCGCGATGGTCTTTGACCATCGCGACCATCGGGCTTGCGACGAGACCATGCGGTAGGGTCTCGCTGCCGCAAGCCCAGGAGTGATTTTGGCTCTATCAGAGCCAAAATCACTCCCACTGACATCACTAGTGATGTCAGTGGGGCCGGCTTCAGACGGTAGGCGTTCCCATGGGAACGCCTCAGTCTGGCAGCTACGCCCCCGGCACGCCCACCAAAGGGGGCGTGCTGTCAATCAACATCAACAGCACGCCCCCTTTGGTGCGAGACCCGGAGCGGCGGAGAGCCCGTCGCTATCCGGGTCTCGCGCATGCGCACGACGGAGCTCCCTCCGTCGTGCGCATGCGCAGTGGGGCAACATCGACCCGCTTGCGATCGTCCTTTGCTCGCGAGTGGCTCTGAATAACCCCCTATGTCTTTTCGGAATTTGATGGTGTTACTATACGCCACACTCAGGTTTGCGTATAGCGGGTTACACTTACCTGCTTTTAGCTGGACAGGTCCTCCTTTCTTCTATTTATATGGGAGGTCAGGGTCCGCGGCTGCAGCGACCAGGTAGGTGGGGGACAGGGAGGTGAGCAGAGGGGAGGAGGGGTGGGGCACAGAATTACCATAGCTGTAGGCAGTGCTGCACATGCGCCGATTTTGTGAATGTAACAGCGCATGCGCAGCACTGATTACAGCTGCGGTAAGGTAGAGTAGATAGGGAAAAGTAACTGTTTCCTGAAAAGCTGTCATTGCAAAAATGACAGATTTTCGGAATAAATACTGATGGAGAGGAGGAGTGATGAATTCCTCTGGTAATTAGGTAGAACTCCACGCTAGTTCTAAACCTAATTACCTCCATCGATTTTTTAGTTATGGTGAATAGGCCCTTATACCTCTAAACTGTCCAAATTTAGGAAGGAAAGTTCCAAAATGCAGAACTTTGTCCCACTATACCAAATGAGGGGAAGCCACGCTTTACCCTTCTCCTTAACCTCTCCTTGCCTTTCTCATTGAGCCAAAAACAGATTAGCAAGTTGTTTTTAGTTGTTGCATTTGCCTAATGAGGATTGTAAATCGGATCTATAATAGTCATGTATTGGCTTGCAGACTATGTTGGATAACTTTTGAATTCTTTGCAGATTATATTCTCACACTTGTTGATCATATACTAAGGGGTGCAGCGTGGGGGGACGGGTGCTAATTACCCAGGTCCGCTGCCCCCCCATCAAACCCCTTCCTTTGTGCTGTGTGCTGGGCTGCAGCGGTCTTCCCCTGGCTTTGAATCTGGCTAAGGGGATCACAGCACCCCCTGTGAAAAGGTTTTTTCCTAAGGGGGCGTGGCCATGCCTCCCTCAATTAGGACACACCCCCTTTCCCTGGGATGGCTCTCAACACCCCTGCATATATTAGTCACTTATGCTAGTTGATGTAGCATATTCTGCATGAATTTGCCCTTAGTATGCCCAGAAAAGTGTGTGCACACATATACACGCCTATTCAGATTAGCATTATTCTGACACAAAGGGCCAAATGTAATAGGGCGAGAGTTTAGAAAATGTGAGAGTTTTTGCAGTAAAACTCTCACACTAATACATTGATCGAGTTGCATTTTCAATACAGGAAACACCTGGATGAGATTTTAAATCTTGACAGTTTTTTTGAGTCTGTAAAACATACAAGTTTGCCTGTTCTGTGACTGTATTACATTGGCTGAGTTTAAAAATGTGGGAGTTTTCTCTCACATTTTCTAAACTCTCACCCTATTACATTTGGGCCCATAGGGTTGTCTGCATCTGGATGGACAGGACACTGGTGTTTTAAGGCCAAGGACAGTAAAGGCTTGTTTGCACAACCTTAAAAAGACGTATATATCCACCTGTGAAGGCCGTGTTATTCCTTCAGGGGCAAATAATGTAGGATACTGATGATGGTCACCGGCACTAGGGAATTGCTTATGATTAGCATTTGCAAATGCTTTGCCGACACTGGTTGGTACTTTCATTGTCACTTGGGCATAGATTGTTTGTGGGGTTTTTTTTTTTTACTTACACAAAATAAGGAGGTGTTTATGCTGTATTTCCATTGAAGCCTAACAGCGAATGTATTTATTGCTCATAAAATACATAGAAAAAAACCAAAGGTATGTATCTGTATAATGTAAATGCCCAAACAGCAAGCACATACCATAAATAGTTTGCAACATGGGTGACCTGTACCTGGCATGAACCGCACGCATATTTTACTCTTGCCAACCAACTCTGCATATAGGTAGAAATATGCTATTTCTATGTGTTTTTTTATGCTCCAATCAAGACAAACTCTGCATCACCCAATCTATATATATATATATATATTAGGGGTGAGCGGGTTCGGATTTCTGAAATCCGAACCCCCCCGAGCCCCCCCGATCCGAGTCCGATCCGAATCAGGCTCGACTTTTCCCGCCTGACTCGGATCTGAAATCGAGGCAAAACGTCATCATCCCGCCTTCCGAGTCTCGCGGGTTTTGGATCCTATATAAGGTACCCACGTCGGCGCCATTTTCTCACTCGGCTGTGGACAGTGAAGAGGGAGGGTGGGAGTTAGGGCTGTGTAGTGTAGTGTAGTGTAGTGCTGCTGTTGTCCACTACTTCAAAGTCCATAGGGGCTGGCTGTGTTGTGCTGTGCTGCTGTTGTTAATAGGGGCTGTGTCCACTACTTCAAAGTCCATAGGGGCTGGCTGGACTGTGTTGTGCAGTCAGTTCTCCATAGGGGCTGTGTCCACTCCAAAGTCCTGTGCAGTGTCCCAGTCCTAAAGAGGTGCTGTAGTGTTGTCCAGGGGGTGCTCTGTCCATCAGGGGTGCTCCCCCCAAGTGCTAAAAAAATAATATATTTTCTGTGTTTGTGAATTGTGTGCGCAGTAGCCGCACGTGCATCAACAAAGTAGTGCCAAGCGTGCGCCTGTGTCATAAGTAAAGGGCCGGCTGGCTTGACCGTTAAAGGGTGCTGTAACTCCCGAAAGTACACTCCAGTCCAAACCAAAAAAAAATTATTTTCTGTGTTTGTGAATTGTGTGCGCAGTAGCCGCACGTGCATCAACAAAGTAGTGCCAAGCGTGCGCCTGTGTCATAAGTAAAGGGCCGGCTGGCTTGACCGTTAAGGGTGCTGTAACCCCCGAAAGTACACTTCAGTCCAAACCAAAAAAAAAATTATTTTCTGTGTTTGTAAATTGTGTGCGCAGTAGCCGCACGTGCATCAACAAAGTAGTGCCAAGCGTGCGCCTGTGTCATAAGTAAAGGGCCGGCTGGCTTGACCGTTAAGGGTGCTGTAACCCCCGAAAGTACACTCCAGTCCAAACCAAAAAAAAAATGATTTTCTGTGTTTGTGAATTGTGTGCTCAGTAGCCGCACGTGCATCAACAAAGTAGTGCCAAGCGTGCGCCTGTGTCATAAGTAAAGGGCCGGCTGGCTTGACCGTTAAAGGGTGCTGTAACCCCCGAAAGTACACTCCAGTCCAAACCAAAAAAAAAATTATTTTCTGTGTTTGTGAATTGTGTGCGCAGTAGCCGCACGTGCATCAACAAAGTAGTGCCAAGCGTGCGCCTGTGTCATAAGTAAAGGGCCGGCTGGCTTGACCGTTAAAGAGTGCTGTAACCCCCAAAGTACACTCCAGTCCAAACCGAAAAAAAAATATTTTCTGTGTTTGTGAATTGTGTGCGCAGTAGCCGCACGTGCATCAACAAAGTAGTGCCAAGTGTGCGCCTGTGTCATAAGTAAAGGGCCGGCTGGCTTGACCGTTAAAGGGTGCTGTAACCCCCGAAAGTACACTCCAGTCCAAACCAAAAAAAAAATTATTTTCTGTGTTTGTGAATTGTGTGCGCAGTAGCCGCACGTGCATCAACAAAGTAGTGCCAAGCGTGCGCCTGTGTCATAAGTAAAGGGCCGGCTGGCTTGACCGTTAAAGGGTTCTGTAACCCCCAAAGTACACTCCAAACCAAAAAAATATATATTTTCTGTGTTTGTGACTTGTGTGCACTGTGGCTGCACGTGCATCAACAAAGGAGCAGCGCCAAGCGTGCGCCTGTGTCCCATAAGTAAAGAGCCGGCTGGCTCATTTCTTAAAGGGTGGTGTAACCCACAAAGTGCACTACTCTCCAGCAAAAATAAAAAAATATTTTCTGTGTTTGTGTGCGCTTTAGCCGCACGTATATATATCAATATAACATAAATGGAGGACCAAACTTTCTCTGATAAAAATAAAATAGGGAAAGATCAAGAACCACTTCCTACTAGTGCTGTTGCTGCTGCTGGGAGTTGTTCATCATCCCAGAGAGGAAGTAGGAACATCACTACTTTTACTAAACAATTGACCCTCCAACAGTCCCTAGCGATGAGGATGAAGTACGACAGCAGTCATCCTGAAGCAAAACGTATAACTGAGGCCTTGACTGCTATGTTGGTATTAGACGTGCGTCCGGTATCCGACATTAGTGCAGTGGGATTTAGACAATTGATGGAGGTAGTGTGTCCTCGGTTCCAAATCCCGTCTAGATTCCACCTGCATCCTCAAAGCAGCAGCGACAAGCGTGCGTCTGTCTGTTAAAGGGTGGTGACACCCTCAAAGTGTGCTACACAAACAATTAAAATATTGTTCTTTTTTTTTCTGTCTTTGTGAAATGTGTGGGCTGTAGCCGCACCTGCATCCTTAAAGCAGCAGCGACAAGCGTGCGTCTGTCTGTTAAAGGGTGGTGTAACTCTCAAAGTGCTCCAAAAAATAAAAAACTATTTTTTTAATGTGTTTGTGACTTGTGTGCGATGTAGCCACACTTGCATCCTCAAAGCAGCAGCGACAAGCGTGCGTCTGTCTGTTAAAGGGTGGTGACACCCTCAAAGTGTGCTCCACAAACAATAAAAATATTCTTCTTCTTTTTTCTGTCTTTGTGAATTGTGTGGGCTGTAGCCGCACCTGCATCCTTAAAGCAGCAGCGACAAGCGTGCGTCTGTCTGTTAAAGGGTGGTGACACCCTCAAAGTGTGCTACACAAACAATTAAAATATTGTTCTTTTTTCTGTCTTTGTGAATTGTGTGGGCTGTAGCCGCACCTGCATCCTTAAAGCAGCAGCGACAAGCGTGCGTCTGTCTGTTAAAGGGTGGTGACACCCTCAAAGTGTGCTACACAAACAATTAAAATATTGTTCTTTTTTTTCGGTCTTTGTGAAATGTGTGGGCTGTAGCCGCACCTGCATCCTTAAAGCAGCAGCGACAAGCGTGCATCTGTCTGTTAAAGGGTGGTGACACCCTCAAAGTGTGCTACACAAACAATAAAAATATTCTTCTTCTTTTATCTGTCTATGTGAATTGTGTGGGCTGTAGCCGCACCTGCATCCTTAAAGCAGCAGCGACAAGCGTGCGTCTGTCTGTTAAAGGGTGGTGACACCCTCAAAGTGTTCTACACAAACAATTAAAATATTGTTCTTTTTTTTCGGTCTTTGTGAAATGTGTGGGCTGTAGCCGCACCTGCATCCTTAAAGCAGCAGTGACAAGCGTGCGTCTGTCTGTTAAAGGGTGGTGTAACTCTCAAAGTGCTCCAAAAAATAAAAAACTATTTTTTTATGTGTTTGTGACTTGTGTGCGATGTAGCCGCACTTGCATCCTCAAAGCAGCAGCGACAAGCGTGCGTCTGTCTGTTAAAGGGTGGTGACACCCTCAAAGTGTGCTACACAAACAATAAAAATATTCTTCTTTTTTCTGTCTTTGTGAATTGTGTGGGCTGTAGCCGCACCTGCATCCTTAAAGCAGCAGCGACAAGCGTGCGTCTGTCTGTTAAAGGGTGGTGACACCCTCAAAGTGTGCTACACAAGCAATTAAAATATTGTTCTTTTTTTTTCGGTCTTTGTGAAATGTGTGGGCTGTAGCCGCACCTGCATCCTTAAAGCAGCAGCGACAAGCGTGCGTCTGTCTGTTAAAGGGTGGTGACACCCTCAAAGTGTGCTACACAAAGAATAAAAATATTCTTCTTCTTTTTTCTGTCTTTGTGAATTGTGTGGGCTGTAGCCGCACTTGCATCCTCAAAGCAGCAGCGACAAGCGTGCGTCTGTCTGTTAGAGGGTGGTGTAACCCTCAAAGTGTGCTCCACAAACAATAAAAATATTCTTTTTTTTTTCTGTCTTTGTGAATTGTGTGGGCTGTAGCCGCACTTGAATCCTCAAAGCAGCAGCGACAAGCGTGCGTCTGTCTGTTAAAGGATTACATCGGTGACAGCATCCAAGTAGGCATGTCAGACAGTCCGTACCTGTACTGGCAGGAAAAAGAAGCAATTTGGAGGTCCCTGTACAAACTGGCTCTATTTTACCTGAGTTGCCCCCCCTCCAGTGTGTACTCCGAAAGAGTGTTTAGTGCAGCCGGGAACCTTGTTAGCGAAAGGCGTAGGAGGTTGCTTCCACAAAATGTGGAGAAGATGATGTTCATAAAATGAATGATCAACTCTTCCAGGGAGACCAGCCTCCAGAACGTACAGAGGGACCTGTGGTTCCAGCAGGGACGAATTAATACTCTGTGAGGATGAGGATGTACATAACACTGAAGAGGGTGAGGAATCTGTGGATGAGGAGGATGAGGACGACTTCTTGCCTCCGTAGAGCCAGTTTGTGCAGGGACAGATTAATTGCCAGCTTGTTTTGTGGGGGCCCAAACGAACCAATCATTTCAGCCACAGTTGTGTGGCAGACCCTGGCGCTGAAATGATTGGTTTGTTAAAGTGTGCATGTCCTGTTTATACAACATAAGGGTGGGTGGGAGGGCCCAAGGACAATTCCATCTTGCACCTCTTTTTTTTCTTTGCATTATGTACAGTTTGGGGCCTAGTTTTTCAATGCCATCCTGTCTGCCACTGTAGTTTCACGCCTAGATGGGTCACGTGTTTGTGCCGCCCACTCGTGTCGCTTAGCATAGTCATCCAGCTACCTCTGTGCAACCTTTTGGACATAAAAACACTATTGTGAGGTGTGAGGTATTCAGAATAGACTGGAAATGAGTGGAAATTAAGGTTATTGAGGTTAATAATAGCATAGGAGCAGAAAAACCTACAAATTCTGTGATTTTAGCTGTTTTTATGCTTTTTTTCAAAAAAATACAGATCCAAAACACAAAACCCAGAACCCAAAACACGGAAGGGTGGTTTTGGCAAAACCAATCCAGATCCAAAACACGAAGAAAGATCCAGATCCAAAACCAAAACACAAAACTCGAAAAGTGGCCGGTGCACACCCCTAATATATATATATATATATATATATATATATATATATATATATATATATATATATAATCAAATGTCCTGACTGACTGACTGACTCAGAGGAGGGAAATCAGGTGCCCTCCTCTGGGGACAGCACCCCTCTCAATTTATCGCTCCAGCAAAAAGGCAGCACTCTGAGAAGTTTTCATCTTAGTGAAAATAAATGTGAACTTTTAATCCATATGTCTACGTAATACCATAATTATGCTCGGTTAAACACGTAGTAGGAACATCAAAGATATAGTAATGAAGACTGATATTACTGGGTTTAAGAAAACATTTTTTAAGTCGCAAGAACTGAGGTATTAAGGGCTCTATTTACTACAATCCGCATTGGTAATGCAGATTGTAGTGTGATATTACCGAGTGAATTCGCATTGCGAATTCAGGCAATATCACAGGGATTTACTACAAATCCTTTGCAGGGACAGAGCTTGCAATAAAGCTCTGTCCCTGCTAATCCCCTTTGCAAAAAATACCGTGATTAAGTTCCCGCGCATGCGCCGACCGATCGCCGCTGCTACCCTCGCCCCGGCGCTAAGCCCCGCCCCTGGCGCTAAGCTCCGCCCCCACGATCGCGGACCCCCCTCTCCCTTACTTACACTTATTTTTTTCATTTTTTTAAGTGGTCCCATCAAATTTGGGGTACATGAAAATGGGTGCTAGCATATTTTTAAGTCCCTAAAGTCAGTTTTTAAAAATTCTGCATTTGTGCACCTGCCGCTATAATTCTATTCTAGAAAACATCGGCGCATACTTGCAGAATAGCCCTGAACCTATTTCCCTATTGTTTAACAATTTTTTCCCATTTTTTTTTTTTGCACCCCAATTTTTCAATTAATTTTTTGGGGTGTCCCTATTTTTTTTTTAAACTTTTTTTGACACAGTTCTTTTTTAAATGTCAATCTCAGGGGTGCAGGCTTTTTTTTTTCAAAACTGCGATAAGTCTTTGAAATTGAATACGGTGTAAAACTAAAACAAGTGATATTAACGCAAAAATGTTAAAAGGTGCAATATTAACGCAAAAAACGATGTCATCGCACCTATATTGAATACCCCTATTAGGGCTTGGAGTAGAATTTTACGAATTCTACTCCAATTGCCCTGTAATAACTATAGGTGATACTAAAATAATGTGAAAAGGGTGGGAAAACACCCTTTTTTACATTATTTTAGTAAAAATAATGTTGATAAATAGAGCCCTAAGGGGCCTATTCATCAACACTAAAATAACGTTTTTAAGGACATTTTCCTTAAATAACGTTATTTTGGTATTCATGAACAGACTTAACACAGGAGATATCACAGATATCTCCTTGCTAAGTTCCCCTGCGTTAATTTCCACACTCATGGGGATGTGGAAATTGTGGTATTCATCAAATTCCGAAAAATATAAATTTTCGGAATTTGATGCAGTTACTATTCGCCACTGTGAGGTGGCGAATAGCAGAATCCACTTACCTGTATCAGCGCGTGCAGGTCCCCCGACGAGTCCCTCCGGCGCTCTGCTCCGTCCTCAGGCTCCGGAGGCTGGTCTGTCATGTGTGCTCCCCAGCAGAGCACAAGAAAGTTTAGAAAAATAAAAAAATATATATATTTTTTTCTAATCTGTCATGTGGTCTGCTGGGAAACCACATGACAGACCAGCAGGACGGAGCCGGAGGCTGCTGCGCGTACAGGTAAGTCGGGGGGGGGGGAAGGTGAGCGGAGGGGGGAGGGGGTGGGCGGGGGTCCGGGGGGGTACGAAACTTAACGCATCTGTAGGCAGTGCTGCGCATGCGCTGGTTTTACAGATGTAACAGCGCATGCGCAGCACTGTTTCCAGATGCGATAAGGTAGTGTAGGCAGGGAAAAGTATCTATTTCCCGAAAAGCTGTCATCGCAAAAATGACAGCTTTTCGGAATAGATACTTATGGAGAGGTGGAATGATGAATTCCACCTATAATTAACTAGAACTCCATGAGAGTTCTAAAGCTAATTATCTCCATTGAATTTTTACGTTTAATGAATAGGCCCCTAAGTGCCTGAGTTGCACCACTTGTAACTACATGGCTATTGGTGATACAGTGGTGCACCCTTATTCCGGGTAAAAATATAAATTCAACTGGCCTCTAACTTGTAGTTCAAAATTTCTTGTCTTCATTATCATATGCCCATGCGGGCTGTATTATGTTGGCAAAACTGAGTGCCAGTTTAAGATTAGGATGGCACAACATAGACACAACATAGACTAGCCATCCGTATAGCTTTGAGGAAAACATAAGATTATTGACCAGGTACTGGAGTCAATCAGGGGAGGTAATAGAGTGAGAAGGCTCTTAAAATTAGAATCACGCTGGGTTTTCTGTTTAGATACCCTAAAGCCCAAAGGGTAAATTACTCTTTGGTTTAACTAACTTCATTTAAGTGTTATATATATTTATATATATAAAAAGGAGAAATGTTCTATGTATTTTAGTATGTAATAACTGTTGTTTATAGGATTAGGATTTATATTTCTGAGAATAGAGATACACCCTTCCTAACATTAGGCTTGTAGTTTACAAATATACATATTGTTTATATATTATTTTACATACATTTTTTATATTTTTACATTTTTAAAATATACAGGCATGTGATTTAAACACTTTTATATATGTAGGTATTTGATAAAGCACTTTTTATATTCACATATTCACATACATATAGTAATGCACTTTATTATTTCACTTTATCATGTGATTTAGTATGCACATGTCTTAATGTATTTTAATGTAATTTGAGCATTGTGATGTCAAGGTTTTAGAAGAAGCACTGTAAACTTTATACGAGGTGTTGTACTGAATTGGTAACATTATCTCCATGGCAGCGCAGCCGGGACCTGTGACGTCACTTCCGGTGGTGCAATCAAAGCATTCCCGGAAGTGTACGGACCGGAGCAGTGTTCAGCGCAGCCAGGAAACATGCATATGGGGGATCATTGGGGGTAAGTGTATGTATATATTGTTTCACTGTTGTTTGCACTTATTGTCCTGATGAAGGGGAGAAAGCCCCCGAAACGTTAGACCTATGGATTAAAAGTTCACATTTATTTTCACTAAGCTGAAAAAGTCTCAGAGTGCTGCCTTTTTGCTGGAGTGATATCGTCGAAGCTGAATAATTGGCTGAGACAAGTTCAGTTTAAAATTTAATCACGACGACGCCATCTTGCGACTGGCTGCAAGACGCCATCTTGAAAATGAGATCGCAAGACGCCATTTTGCGAATGGCCGCCTAAGCGCCATTTTAGATAAACTCACATTTTAGTACATGTGGCGATGATACTATTAGCACCATGCGATTGCATTTTTCACTATTTCTCATACACACATTAATACGCACAATTGCGCTGTTAACTAGTCACATATTAGCGAATGCATAGGACTGTATGAAACCGCTGTTTTATTAGTTTTATGCGCACGCATCTGCCCCAAGTTAACTAGCGTCCTTATATCAACCCCTGAATACCCACACATTACATATTCACACATAAGGTTCAGTAAGCTTTAAAGTGTATGATTTAAGTTGGTTCAGTTAGTTTAAATGCTGAGAAATAAAGGTATTTGATAACTAAGGTACTATACATGCTAAACAAGTCGTGTTTGATCTTGTACTGATGCGTACTCTTTTTACAGTATTTCGGTGTTATCGGTGGGGAGGTCGCATCATGCAAACTCAAGTTATGGATCCCAGAGCCTACAAGTAACAAAATGTATATTTCATGAACAACTGTTAGAATGTTGCAGGGGGTGTGAAGAGGAAGATCCCCAGCTGTTAGAGGCAGGGAGAGTCTATTTGAACCAGCCTGTTAAATGTGCTGTAACAGATGCTTCTCCCCTGGGAACCAATGACATCAGCAACAAACTTCCCTATTGTCCTGTTTATTCCGGGGGGGTATAAATATGTGTGCACTAACGCTGGTTCTCAGTCTTCGTGCTGAACGCTGTATGACTAGGGGTCTCTTGCTGATGCCTATCTCCGGGTCCGGAAGCACCTGCGTATGTATACTGTACTTGGGTCTGTATAATTTTCCTTTTGCACCTAAATTGTGTCTAGATCAATTGTGTGTAACTGTCTGAACTTTTACCTGAATAACACTTGTGCTTTGGAACCACAGATTCCACGTGTAAGTGTTTATTTATGGTATGACTGCATACGCAAATTAGCGTCATCCTCAGAAGGTATAGGCAGGACATTAGAAGGGATAGGAAGGTGTGGTTAGAGGTTCTGATCCAGTATCGTTAGTTGGGGGCTCGTAGTGAAGTCACTTACCTGCTCACACGGTACATACGTCTATCGATATTTCAGCAAAGGGTGGAGTGGCCACATGCAGGGTTTGCCTGCTACCACTTTGTGCTGAAAGATCGCTATCCGTCTCCGTGTGAATCAAGGAAGCTGACTAGAATCCAGGGACAAGAGAGGAAAAAGTTTGTTTTCCTCTGTTGATAGAAGCTTACGTTTAAAGGGGTGGCGCAGTACTGAGTATGCGGCTAAGTCGCAGGTTTGTGCATAGCAAAGACGCACTTTTGCGTATGCAGTTAAAACGCCATTATACGGTTGTGTGGTAGTCACATTATTGTGTATGCGACTGGTCGCACAATAGCGTGTACGTACTTCCGGTTGTGCTGCCACGTGTTTGAACAAAGCCATTGAGGTTTATATTTTTTGCTATTACCAATATCTGGGTTAACGTGTATTTTTCTGCGCAGGAAAAAAGTGTGTAACAGTGAATATTTGTTAAACAAAGTTAAGGGTATCGTATGATCCTTAAGGGCTAGGTGCAAGGGTTAGTCTAGCCGCTCGGTAAGCAGCTTTACCGTTCTATACACAGTAGCAGGTGTACATGTTGTCTTTGTTGTAGAGAGGTGCGTGAGAGTAGCCGACATATAAACTCTCATAGGTGTGGAAGTTGCCTTACTAAATCTTATCCGGGTGTGGAAGTTGCCTTTTTCAAATCTTATCCAGGTGTGGAAGTTGCCTTACTTATCCAGGTGTGTGGGCGCCGCCGACTTAAATCATCCACAGGTAAGTGAAAGTGTCTTGATTGTCTTTCACCGGTTTAAATCTTTATTGAAAAGCGTAGGAGTTGTGTCAGAATGGGAGCCACACAAACAGTAGAGATGTTAGGCAATGATGTGCTGCTAATGGAAGCGCCGTTTGGATCGGCCCGTCGTATTATGCATACTAAGTACGGTACTTATGCAATAAGGTATTGTGATGTATGGTTTAAAATGACGATGAAGAGTGTTAGACCGTTTCCCAGAATTGGTAGTTTTGATAAAGATGTATTAGATAATGTAGGGGATCACATCAGTCTGATGCGCTCCCGAGAGAAAAAGGTCAAATATTATGAATGTTTAAAGTTGTGGCAGCATGAAGGGGATGCGTGGCTTAAAAATGCGCAAGCAATACAAACTAGCATTGCGAGTGCATTGCCAGTGAATACATCCGCGACGCTGAATTGCAATGCGGGCGAGCCGCAAAATGGCCAACACGTGCGGTAAGGTAGCATTGTAGAAGGTATTGCCAGCAGTTCACGCATACCACCTCCACCTTATGTGGATGGAGATGCAAGTACAGTTATCAAAAATACCCATAAAAATTGAACAAGCAATTTGTACCTTCTCTTAAGCAACTATAAAGAAAATGTTCATGATGTGGATAATGAGCCTATTGTAATGTCTGCCATTTCCCATGCTGTTCAGATGATAGATGCTGCATCACAACAATCACGAGTGGTGCCGTCATCTCCATCGGTAACAGCAAGGGAAGTGTTAATGCCCTCTGCACCTGTAGAGGAAGTTGTTCATACCATACGTAGCAGCAGCAGAATAAACCCCCAGCCAGGTAATCAGGTTAAAGGTAGCATCGCTACCGGTCTGCATCCCATTCGGAGAATAACTGTTCCAAATGGAAATGCAGACGCAAACGGTATAGTGCCCATGAGGGAAGTAGTAATGCATTGTCCTTGGACAAGAGCAGAACTAAATTCCATCATAAATGATTTCCCCGATCCCAAAAAGGAATTAGCCAAATGTCAAAGATTTTTGAGAAATTTGGGTAGTTCACATGAACCCACTAATAAAGATTGGCATGTGGTGTTAAGGGCCTGTCTGCCAGGCAATACCGACGTGACAAAATTTATCACGGATTGTGTATTGGATGGTGACGTTCCCTTAACAGACCAAGTAAACCAAGGTAACATTTCCCGCATTGTAACTCAATTGGGTATATATTTTCCAGTAGTAGTTAACTGGAACAAAATTTTCACCATTAAGCAGAAAGAGAGTGAGACTGCAGAATATTATTGCGATCGGGCTCTGCAAGCTATCACCCAGTACACTGGGATAGAGGATATTAAAGATAGCACTCACCACCGGGGGATGATAGTCACAGTACTTGTGGACGGACTGAAAGAGAGTTTAAAAACTCGGGTTCAGACCTCACAGCCTGGCTGGCGGGGACTCACAATACATACTCTCATAGAAACCGCCATTGAACATGATAAAAACATCTCCAAAAAGAGAGAAGCCCAGAGCAAAAAACTAATGGCTGTTAGTATACAAGCTCTGGAGGGAATGACGGTAACATCACAGCCAACAGACACACTTGCACACACACTCACGTCTGAACAAGCATGTGCTCTCACTAACCCCACTCAACAACAAACACAACTCTATCCCACTAACCCAATGCAACCACAGGTCCCAGGCTATCCACCAACTTCTTATCCCCCACAATACCCTTACCCTCCCTATCCATACCCATATCCACCACCTTTACCCTCTGTGCAAACCTCACAACACCATGTCTTCACCCGAAACACGAACATGTTTTAACTGTAAACAAACAGGACAATTAAGTAGAAAATTGAAAGGAGTGGGGATCCCACATCAGGGAAGACCTAGATATCCCCATAAGGGATATGCACAGAGGCCAGCAAATGTTCAGCAGGCACCAGCTCCAATTGTAGCTGTAAATGCTTTATTGGAGAATGGTAGCCAACGCTAGGGGTCAGGTCATACCTGTAGTCTACAGATGGTCAGGTTAACGGGAAGTACTAGGGAAGAACCGGTCATGATGGTTGATGTAGCTGGTACTGAATATCCTTTTCTTGTAGACACAGGGCGACCAGGTCGGTGATAAAATCTCACGTTAATTTGCAGGTGACCAACGAGACAGTACCAACAATGGGTATAACAGGTAAAGTGGAACATTATCCTTTAACAAAGTCCACAGGTTACTATTGGGCCGTTGCATACCAGGCATTCTTTTCTCCTGGCTGCTGCGGCTCCTACTAACCTACTGGGCAGAGACTTGTTGTGTAAGATGGGATGTGTTATATATTGCACCCCTGATGGTGTATTTTTAGATATCCCAGAGAGAATGGTATACGAGGTGCGGGATATGTTAGACACTCCTCAAAGGATAATGCATCACTCTACAGTTTTAAAAAAAACTCCATCACAGGTAGATGAAATGTTGTCCCTAATTCCAGATTCCCTTTGGACTAAAGATGGACAGAACACTGGATTAATGGCAAACGTAAGCCCAGTAATGGTAAATTTAAAAAACGGAAGGCAAGCTCCAAAAATTCCCCAGTACCCACTAAAACAGGAGGTAGAATTAGGGGTTTTTCCAATAATTGAGCGATTATTACAATAGGGAATTTGTCATACAGCTAGTGTAGCCAAAAGTCCCATCTTCCCAGTAAAGAAGAGTGGTGGGAGGGGTTATAGGCTGGTACAAGACCTTAGAGGTGTTAATAAGGTAGTAGAGAGCCAATTCCCTGTAGTGCCAAATCCAGCTGTCATTTTGATGCAGGTCCCACCAAATGCAACCCATTTCACTGTCGTTGACCTCTATACAGCTTTCTTCTCTGTGCCTCTCCATCCTGACTGTCAGTATCTATTTGCATTTACATACAGAGGTTTACCATACACATGGACACGATTACCCCAAGGTTTCATAGACAGCCCCAGTATCTTCTCCCAGGCATTGCACGACTGTTTACAATCTTTTCAACCTGCCAATGGATCTGTTCTAATACAATATGTGGACGATTTATTGCTATGTTCTGACTTGTTTATGTCATGTTTGAATGATACTAAACTTTTGTTACTTCATCTCTCACAAACAGGACACAAGGTGGCTAAGGACAAACTACAGCCGTGCCAATCCAGAGTAAAATATTTGGGACACTGCCTAACCCAGGGGTTACGACACCTCACAACAGATAGAATCCAGGCCATACAAAACATGACACTGCCGCAGAATCAACAGCAAATTCGTACCTTCTTGGGAATGTGTGGATATTGTAGAATGTGGATACCAGGTTTTTCTATTTTGGCCTTACTTTTACAGGAATTAGTCTCTTCCTCAAAGCCCGATCGTGTCATACACACAGAGGAATCAGAACAGGCTTTCCTTAATCTTAAGGATAGTCTGACAAGAGCTCCTGCATTGGGAATACCTGATTATGAAAAGCCTTTTGATTTGTATTGTACGGAAGCCGATGGTTGTGCTGCAGGTGTCCTTACACAAAAACATGGTGATGCCAGTAGGCCCGTAGCATACTACAGTGCCCAATTGGACATGGTAGCAAGATCACTCCCCACCTGTTTGAGAAGTGTAGCAGCTACCGCTCTATTGGTGAGTAAAAGTGAGGACGTAGTATTGGGCCATGATATGATTGTCTACACTTCCCATGCTGTATCTGCTCTGTTGAACTCAGCTCAAACCAGACACGTCTCCTCGGCTAGGTTCACCAAATGGGAACTAGCTCTAATTGCTCCTGCAAATATTACCGTTAAACATTGCAGTACGCTGAATCCAGCAACATACCTACCATATGTACAACATGATGTACAAAGGGTGGAAGGAGAGGAGTTGCTGGCGGGAGGTGAGTTCGGCAGACATAATGATACGCACAATTGTATGACATATCTGAATCAGACCTTTACTGCTAGACCTGACATATATGACACACCTTTAGAGAATGTGGATGTAACTTTTTATACGGATGGGAGTTGTCATAGACAAACAGACACAGGTGAATTATGTACAGGTTATGCTGTTGTAAATGACACAGACACCATAGAAGCTAAACCTCTCGGTCCTCCTCACTCAGCCCAGGTGGCAGAGTTAGTAGCACTGATGAGAGCATGTGAACTGGCAGCAGGCAAATCTGCTAACATTTACACTGACTCGAGGTATGCGATCGGGGTGGTGCTCGATTTTGGGGCTCTATGGCGTCTGAGAAATTTTATGACAGCAGCAGGCACACCAGTTGCACATTCCTGACACATAAAACATCTTTTAGAAGCAATCCAACTGCCCAAAGCAGTGGCAGTAATTAAATGCAAAGCCCACACATGTGAGGATGACCCGGTGTCACTGGGCAACAACAGAGCTGATGAAGCTGCAAAATGGGCAGCAGGGTTAAAAATGTTTTCTCCAACTGAAACAATTATGTCATTTCAAACTATTGATATGCTGAAATTAATTGAGATGCAAAATTTGTGTTCAAATCAAGAAAAATCCATTTGGAAGTCCAAGGGATGTGGGAAAGAGTCCTCTGGGCTCTGGAGGGACAGACATGGTAAGCCAGTAGCCCCCAAGGCATATTACCCCAGCCTGGCTGAGGCAGCACACGGTCTGACTCATCTGGGTAAACAGGGTATGTGCAAGTTGGTGAGGGCATACTGGTGTGCACCAGGTTTTTCTTCACAAGCAGAAAAGATAGCAATGTCCTGTTTGACCTGCTTGAGAAAGAACATAGGGAAAGCGATCCCTACCGAACCGTCCCACATTCCACCGACTGATGGACCTTTCCAGGTGATACAAATTGATTTCATCCAATTACCACCCTACAGGAACCTTAAGTATGTATTAGTGTGCACAGACGTATTTTCTAACTGGGTTGAGGCCTACCCAGCGGCCACTAATACTGCTGCGTTTACTGCCAAGAAAATAGTTCAGGAATTTGTATGCAGGTACGGTATCCCTAAAATCATCGAGAGTGATAGGGGTACCCATTTCACAGGTGATGTTTTTCAAAATATGTGTAAGCTGATGGGTATTAATAGCCGACTTCACACCCCCTACCGACCGCAAGCCAGTGCAAAGGTAGAGAGGATGAACGGGACTATTAAAAATAAGCTAAGTAAAATCATGACTGAGACTGGACTAGGATGGCCAGAAGCGTTACCTTTGGTCCTACATAGCATAAGGACCACTCCTAGACCTCCTCTGAATCTGTCCCCATTTGAAATATTGTTCGGTAGACAACCTCATTTGATTATAAGTCCACAGGAAGATCTAAAGGGTAACAACAAGGTAACTGTGAAGTATCTTATATCAATGAGTAAGCAGTTAAAGCAACAGCAGCAGAAACTGAAATTGTTGTCTAATGATATGCCTGAAACGAACTGTCATGTTGTTGAACCAGGAGAATATGTAATGATCAGAAATTTCTTGCGGTCAGGTTGTTTGACTGATCGGTGGGAAGGTCCATATCAGGTGCTGCTGACGAGTACTACATCTTGAAGGTGGCCGAGAGAGATACCTGGGTCCATTCCACTCACTGCAAAAAGGTCAATCAACCGGTGGAGAAACAAGTCGGAGACAAAGCTGGTAGTGTGGACCTGTTGCTCGCGAGCTTGTTCCGGGAGGATTGAAAAGGTCGTAGTAAGATACCTGAACTGAGAGAAATTTGCAGGTCTTGTTGTGACAATGGACGGGCCTGCTGTGTTCATTTTCATATTCTCTTTTAGAGTGTTCATCATCCTGGTCAGTCCGGGGATATCCAGTGTCTGTGATGGGGGACCAATTGAGGAAACGGGAGCTGATGACAGTGCTGATGGAGTGGAATCAGGAGGAGTGCAATGCCAATCAGAGGAGTGTCTGACCAGTCTTAGTACTGTTATTGTTAAAAGAGCTGTCATTCTGGATACTCGGGGAAGGTGTGGAGGTTTATCGTCTGAAGATTCCTGTATTTGTGAGCTTTGTGGGTCCCTAGTTGATGAGAACTGTATCCAACGGTGCCAACCTAAATATAATCAGTACCGGGGTGGGTACCCTCTAGAGGATTATCATAGCATGGTAGGCAAAGTGTTAAATCAAACTGATTGCTGGGTGTGTTCACATGTGCCACAGGGACAGCATAACGGAAGGTTGGTGCCATTTCCGTTGAATATCACGGAAATTTTAGAATTGCAAAAAGGGAAAACATTGGATGGAAAATTCCTCTCATCCAAACCACCTCATTTCAAACTCCATCAATTCCAAGTAGATAGATCACTTTTGTGTCTAAACATAGCCAACCCCAATAAACCCGGGAGTTGGGAAGTGACGGGGAATAATCAGACGATGACCTTCTCACAAAGAGCTGATAATGAGTCCATAGTCCATGACCTGCTGCGCTCCATTAAGTCTGGTGGGAAACATTTTAGGTATCGGTATACATTGAGTTCCACCAAAGAAACTATTGGTAAGGTGCCAAATGGTTATTGTGTTAAAATAATACAGCCAGAATCTTGCATGTACCAGATGGAAGAACCAGAAATAGGATTGTTTGCAAGGGAAATGTGCTTAATGATGATGATGCATACCATTCCTTATGTTCTCCCTGATAATGTATATTTCATCTGTGGAAGAAAAGCGTATAAATGGCTCTCCCCGAGTTCCGAAGGTTTGTGTTACCTGGGAAGAATAGTCCCAGAAGTTATGACCCTCACACATGTTGAAGTGCTGGGTATACATAAAAACACACCGTCACCATATCTTCACACACAATATGAACACAGAGGCAAAAGAAATATGGTACCTGGTGATATACATAAAGCCACTCAGTTAATCAGTGAAACAACTGGCTTTCAAGTTCTGGTCGCATTGGCCCCACCAGGATCGCTCGGGGTACATAAAATTTTAGATATATCCAGGAACTTGCCAAATTGATAGATAATATCACCGAGATGTATGATGACACATTCAGGTATACAGGGAGAGAATTGCAAGCGTACAAGAAAGAACTGGTGCAACACAGGCTAGTGTTGAATTATTTAACTGCTGTTACTGGAGGGTATTGCGTAACATTGGCCACCCAATTTGGAGTAAAATGTTGCACCTATGTCACCAATGATACCAGCGACCCTAAGGAGGTGATAGACCAGAAGATGGGTGAAATTCTGCAGCTAAAGTGGGAATTTCGCAAAAGCCATAATGCTTCAGTGGCTGAAATAGGGGAGAAGATAGAAGGATGGGTGTCATGGCTGAACCCAGTGAAATGGTTCTCAGGTCTAGGGGAACGGCTCCAGGAAGTGTTCGCCAGCATAGGCAAATTCTTAATCCTTATACTAATTGTCATCATAATAATTGGCATATGTGTCCGGTGTGTTCCTATTGTGTTGAAGTGTGGAAAATGTAAAAATAGAGTAAAACGAAAGAATGAAATCATGATGGTGGCCAGTATGAATACCGAGGTAAATACAGAACTGCATTACCGCCCTGAGCTAGGAAACACCATTATTTAATGTATTATATTTAGACAGGCATAGAATGTATTATTGAAATGTTATTCAAAGAACACCTCAGATAATGTAAAGTCTCAATTCCCCTTCAAGACTGCTTTTATAAGACTGGTGCATTCCCACACCTTTCACATGATCTTCCAAGATCTGCAGTGTGCGTATAATAGTAGTTTTATGTCCCACTCAGAGACACATTATTGATGGATTAAGAACCACCTTGTGGCATCCCATAATAACACCAAATAATATGTAAATGTAAGCCTAAATTAAATTCTAATAGCAGATTGTGATAGCATGTTGTTTGCTATCAAAGGGTGGACTGTCGAAGCTGAATAATTGGCTGAGACAAGTTCAGTTTAAAATTTAATCACGACGATGCCATCTTGCAACTGGCCGCAAGACGCCATCTTGAAAATGAGATTGCAAGACGCCATTTTGCGAATGGCCGCCTAAGTGCCATTTTAGATAAACTCACATTTTAGTACATGTGGCGATGATACTATTAGCACCATGCGATTGCATTTTTCACCATTTCTCATACACACATTAATACGCACAATTGCACTGTTAACTAGTCGCATATTAGCGAATGCATAGGACTGTATGAAACCGCTGTTTTATTAGTTTTATGCGCACGCATCTGCCCCAAGTTAACTAGCATCCTTATATCAAACCCTGAATACCCACACATTACATATTCACTCATAAGGTTCAATAAGCTTTAAAGTGTATGATTTAAGTTGGTTCAGTTAGTTTAAATGCTGAGAAATAAAGGTATTTGATAACTAAGGTACTATACATGCTAAACAAGTCGTGTTTGGTCTTGTACTGATGCGTACTCTTTTTACAGTATTTCAGTGTTATCGGTGGGGAGGTCGCATCATGCAAACAAGTTATGGATCGCAGAGCCTACAAGCAACAAAATGTATATTTCATGAACAACTGTTAGAATGTTGCAGGGGGTGTGAAGAGGAAGATCCCCAGCTGTTAGAGGCAGGGAGAGTCTATTTGAACCAGCCTGTTAAATGTGCTGTAACAGATGCTTCTCCCCTGGGAACCAATGACATCAGCAACAAACTTCCCTATTGTCCTGTTTATTCCGGGGGGGTATAAATATGTGTGCACTAACGCTGGTTCTCAGTCTTCGTGCTGAACGCTGTATGACTAGGGGTCTCTTGCTGATGCCTATCTCCGGGTCCGGAAGCGTCTGCGTATGTATACTGTACTTGGGTCTGTATAATTTTCCTTTTGCACCTAAATTGTGTCTATATCAATTGCGTGTAACTGTCTGAACTTTTACCTGAATAACACTTGTGCTTTGGAACCACAGATTCCACGTCTAAGTGTTTATTTATGGTATGACTGCGTACGCAAATTAGCGTCATCCTCAGATGGTATAGGCAGGACATTAGAAGGTACAGGAAGGTGTGTATAGAGGTTCTGATCCAGTATTGTTAATATATATATATATATATATATATATATATAGGCAGGGGAGTGGATTGCTGGGTTGGCTGGAGTGACAGGGGGCTAGTGTGGCAAGGGGCTAGTAAGACGGTTGGGGATAGAGCCCCCTCAGTAAATGTACCTTGACGTTATCAGTTACTATCCACATGGACATTGATCGGGAATGGTAACTTCCCCATGCCCGAAGCGTGGCGGCGAAGCAAGCCCGCGAGGGTACAAGTTTCTAAAGTAACATCGCTTTAAGGGCACTGCACTTCCGCCCTCACTCCACGTCATGTCCAGGTACATTAACTGAAGGGGATCTATACACAACCCTGGTGTGACAGGGCTGAAGAAAAAGGGGGATAGTGTGACAGGGGGCTGTTGTATGATGATGACATTGGCTACATTCCTACACAAACAGGCATCTTCTGGACCATGTGATTTCCTACATGAAGAGTGAGTACCGACAGAAGACACTGTCTGCCCAGAGAGGATCAATTTCTTTAGAGGTTCCCTATTGCAGAGAAACCACCATTTTTACTCCAGACTTTTAACTGTAAACATGATTAGAATAATACCAAGAAGATACTTATAATATTTTTCTTATATTTTTTATTGTCAAAACATTGGAGTACACCTAAGTATGAAAGAAGAGGCTTGGCTATCCTGCCTCACCTGACCGCACATCACTGGGGAATGTGTATTTTACACACAAAACTGGATTTTATTTACTTAGTGGGTTGGAATATATCTAGCCCTCTATGCCCCCGTTTGATGCTGCCTGTGATGTTTATTTTTATTTCCCTTTAATTTATCCCCACATGCTGGACGTGTCTCCATTCTGGCACACTTGGGGGGGGTGGCACCGTAACATGTGCCCTAGCCACATGAAACACCTCTACATATAGCCCCATGTTATGGTCCAGTATACTCAACCTCACTTGGTCCTCAGGAGCAGTAAGAACAACATTGTTACATACCTCCCAACATGACCCTCTCCAGGAGGGACACAATCCTCTGGTGCTGGACTTCCCTGGTAAGAGGTGGGGCTGCAGCACAGTTCAAAATTCAAATAGGGGAGCCACACCAACTGTCATCATACGCTTCCGAACATCACTGGCTGGGACTCACTGGCAGTTGGTGTGACTCCCCTATTTGAATTTTGGACTGTACTGCAGCCCCACCTCTGGAGCCGCCACCAATCATAAATTACCAGGGAAGTCCAGGACCAGAGCATTGTGTCCCTCCTGGAGAGGGTCATGTTGGGAGGTATATTGTTACTTACGTCCGCCTTCTATGTATTTCTCCTTTTCTGTCTCCCTTCTCTCCCCCAGTTCTCGCCTTTGCTTTTTTAAAAGTAGAGAAGGTGATCCTTCAGAAGCTCGCCCCTGAGGAGTGTGTTCACACTCCATTGTGACATTGTAAAAATAAGATGATTTCTTAAACAAGAGGACACTTTGGGTTCATTCTGAAATGACTGCAAGGAAACATCACTATATATTACATCATATTTATGCGATATATAGTAATGTTTTGTAGCTATCTAGGAAAACAGGTCACTTTATTAATATACAGAATATACAGGTCAGAGCAGGGGTGGGGGCAGAGTGGCCAGCATATGCAGGGTCACTTCACTATATACACACATTCCAGGAACCCCTCTACGTCAGTGGAGTGCTCAATGTCCCGGTCACAAGGGGAAGCAGGGGCAGATTTTTTTTCTATGCCACTTTCTACCTGGGTACTTCTGATTGGCTGCTGTAATAGAAAGGGGCAGAGAGGACAGATAGGAGGCAGGAAGACAGCTGTCTTCTCTGCTTCTCTCCCATCCCGAGGATCATTACACCATACTGAGATGGCAATTTCTTTTTGGAGAAGCCGAGCTTTGTGCTTTTCTGAATTGTTCTTCCCATACTAGTGTATGGGGAAACGATATGTACACTGATAAGGGGCACCGCTGGAGAAAAGCGAAAAAAGCCTAAAGGGAAAAGCCTAAAAGTTAACATGAGGAGGAACTGTTTTACAGAAAGGGTGACAGACCCATGAAATAGTCTGCCACCAGGTGTGGCGGGAACCCGTACAGTGTCAAATAATGGGACAGACATATGAATATTGGTAAGACTTAGATTTAAAATATAGTAAAGCACACAGAAAAGTGAAGACTATGGCATACATGCCTACCCTCCCGGTTTTCGCGGGAGGCTCCCGATTTTTCGGGTAACCCCTCGCACCCCTGGAAGGGTAGGCACTTCTGCATTCTGCCCACTTCCTAGTGAAGTGGGCAGAATGGGGAGAATATTAATGGGGATCGGCGGTTCAGAGCGCTGGAAGCGGGGCCTAAGGATGCAAATCTGTGGAGATTTGTGTCATTAAGCCATGCCCCCTATTTCAAATGTGCATAATCACGGTCAATTCTCGTGAGTGGGCATGGCCTAGTGATGCGCTTTGACAGGCCCCGCCCCCAAATCCACCTACATGGGCTTCTCCCGGGAAGGAAAATTGAATAGTCGGTAAGTATGGACTATGGTAGATGGACCTGTAGGTTTTTTTTACATCAAGTTCTACGTTTCTGTGTAAATAAAAGTCCCTGGTGCAAAATATGTGCCAGGGACCCCTTATCCCAAACTGCAGTAATTAAAATGAGATTACTCCATTGTAAATGCACTATGGGCCTGATTCAGACCCGGTCGCAAGTGCTGTGCGCTCGCAACCAGGTCGATGTTTGGCCACTGGGCATGCGCACAATGGAGCCGGCTCCATTGTGCACATGCGCGAGACCCGGCTAGCGATGGGTGCTCCGTGTCTCGCACCAAAGGGGGCAAGCTGTCGATGGTGATTGACAGCTCGCCCCGTTTGGTAGGCGTGGCCGGGGGATGGCTTCACAAATGGAGGCGTTCCCAAGCGAACGCCTGCCGTTTGTAGGCGGCGCCCCACTGACATCACCAGTGATGTCAGTGGGAGAGCTTCCGGCTCTATTAGAGCCAGAAGCTCTCTGGGGCTTGCGGCCACGAGACCCTACCACAAGGGTCTCGTCGCAAGCCCGATGGTCATGATGGTCTTGACCATCGCGACCATCAACCTGGCTGCTCGCTATAGCTGTGGGTGGTCACCCACAGCTATGTGAGCGGCCAGGAGGCCGCACCAAAAAAAAAAAAAAGCCCTGATTCAGAGCGAGCGCTCTTTCAGAGCGTCCGTCTCTGAATCAGGCCCTATGACCACAACTTTTCACAGCAACCTCCATGTAGAATTAACCCCCTTGCTCACATCCCTCCTTGCCCAAACACTGTATCGATGAACAAAGAACTCCTTAGGGTAAATTTACTAAGATGGGAGATTTATAGATTCTCTCAGAATTTTTAAACTGGTTTATAAACCAATTGATGTGCCACCCCTGGTGTAGCTCTGCCCACCTCTTCCCCATCCCCCCTGGAGGGCCCTGCCTATTTTGACAGTACCGGACCGCACAATTTCGATGACAGCCCTGGCACTGTGCAGACAGCGTCGTCGCAGTGGGTCTCTCTGGAAGTTTAGGCGGGACCGCGTGACATCATTATGTCACGCTGTACTCGCACAGTGTTCCTTCGGGAGCATTTTGATCTGTCGAATTTCTTGGGGCAAAGGAGCCCATCCATGGGTCCTGCCGGGGGGCGATTGCCCTTATTGCCTCCCTCTGGACTTGCCAAGGAGTGGCTTGGGCTGTATAATATATGTATTTTGGCCCACACTGTCAGGCCGCATGTTTGACATGTCTGACCTAGAGGGTTCAATTTTGTTTAAAACAGAACAACGCCCTGAAATTCTTAACATTGCATTAATTGCCAAGAAATGAATTTAAACAACTGTCTGAAACAGAATGCCTAACATTCTTGTACATATTACAAATGTGGCAAGAAGAATGGTTCAATATTATATTACTCAATTATTACATGTGTAATCATGACTTCCATGTTAGATAGTGATGGGCATTAGACAAGACATTGCTTTAAGCCCTAGAGCATAGGTTACCTCCCAAACGATCCATCCTCATTTAGTTGTAACTGTACAATTACAAAACATTTGTCACACTCAATGTATATTTGGGTATGCAATTAATTGCCCCTTGCTCCATTAAAGTTACTGGAGTGTTTATATACAAGTGCAGTCCAATAACTTCATGCAACACAAGTGAAGCACAACCATTAAAGATGCATACTATTTAGAGTTGGAAGTATTAGAATGCCACATCTACAAGCCTGGTACAAGTTTATGTACTGATGATAATGACTAGTGAATCAGGTGTGGTATTTTTTTTTCCCCGATATTCATTATGTCGACATAAGAATGGCGACATGGTCATAATGATGACATGCTTGCAATGTTGACATTGGTGATGTCGACATTCATCTTGTCTACATGATTAGAATGTCGACAAAAAGTCTTTGGTGGTCTAGCGGTGGTTTAACCGGCACAGCGGGTCTGACTGCTCCAGTGATCCGTTACCTTCCCCTTGTCGTTCTCGGGGAAGCCTTCTTCCCGGGCTACTCGGCACTACAGCCAGCCAATGAGGAGGTGGTATGGAAGGGGCCATCTGGCAGGAGAGAGGGAAGGGGAGAGACAAAGCAATAGCTGCCTGACTGCTGACACTCAAAGTAGCATGGGACCAGGAGGCTCCTCCCCCCTCAGATTACATGAGGATCTGCTGCTGTAACAGTTTCTTGATGAGGAGAAAGGATCGATGTGTGTATACCCTATGTTACTCAGAGGATCTCAAGGAACATTTCAGTCAAAACCTGATCAATATCGGTTCAGTAGTTCTCGAGTTTACAGCATACATACAAACAAATTATTATATATATATATATATATATATATATATATAGTGGCATTGTCACGCTAGGTGGCGTTAGTGAGCCATGGGGTTCCGGGTTCGGCAGTCAGCTGATAAAGACTTCCAGCAGTGAGTATGCCTAACCCCTAACCTGGGGTGGTTAATGGGGCTGGAATGGCTATTGCCCGGGCGCTGTGGCCTATGGGCACAGTCGCAGTCATCACACCAGTGCAGTCGTCATCCTGTCAACGCTGCAGCTGTCTTTGCCTCCAGTGCTGCAAGCCGATAGCTACTGTACACTAAGACCAGTGGCTCTCCAAAGAGGTGCGTCTCTCCTCCACACTGTGCTGCTAAGAGGAGCAGGCGGCCTGTTCAAGAAAGAAGGTAAGTTGAAGGGACTGTGGAGGGGGTTGCAGTGATGGGGGACAGGAGGCTGGAGCGACAGGGGGCAGGAGAATGGAGCAGGAGGCTAGCGTGACGGGACAGGAGGAAGGAGTGACAGGGGGCAGGAGGCTGGGTGATGGGGCAGGAGGATGGAGTGACAGGGGACAAGAGGCCGTAGTGATGGGTGCAGGGCCGGCTGGCTTGTTACGCCAGGTACGCAACTGCGTACGGCGCCAAGCTATAAGGGCACTGTCATCTCGAGAGTCCTGCCACCGGCATTACAATCAGTCACACTGACTCATTGTATACTGATGCGCACTGCACACAGCCAGACGCCAGTGCCACAGGTGCTGCGCTGCCTGAACACCCCTGACCTCACCCAATTACAGTCCGGGGCCAAGCACGGCCGGAGGGGGAGGAGTGTGCCCTCTCTCTTCTCCTCAGCTCCTCCCCCTAGTGTGACACAGCTTACAAGAGTCTGTGCCCGGCTGGAGGGGAGGAGGGGTGCGAGCTCCCCTCTCCTCAGCTCCTCCTCTTTCCATGTTCAAACCCCAGCTGCCTCTCTCTGAGGCTGTGCTTGGACGCCTGGGATCTGATGTCATGATCTCGTGACCATCCCAGGCGTTAAGTCCAAGAAGGAGCCATCCATGCGCTGCAGTGGGCACAGGTAAGAAAATGTAAAAACTCTGTATTTGTCATGCACTGGCTGTCACTCTCTCCCTGTCGTCACCCTGACCCTGTCACCCACTGCTGTCACCCTCTCCGTCACCCACTGCTGTCAACCTCTCCCTGTTGTCACCCTCTCCATGTCACCCATTAGTCATTCTCTCCCTGTCACCCTCTCCTGGCGTCACCCTCTCCCGATCACCCAGTGCTGTCACCCTCTCCCTGTCGTCACTCCCTGTCACACAGTTCTGTCACCCTCTCCTGGCATCACCCTCTCCCTGTCACCCAGTGCTGTCTGCCTTTCCCTGTCACCAAGTGCTGTCAGCCTCACCCTGTCATCACCCTCTACCTGTCACACAGTGCTGTCGCCCTCTCCCTGTTGTTACCCTCTCCCTGTCACCCAGTGCTGTTGCCCTCTCCCTGTTGTCACCCTCTCCCTGTCACTCAGTGCTGTCTCCCTCTCACCCAGTGCTGTCAACCTCTCCCTGTCACCCAGTGCTGTTACCCTCTCCGTCGTCACCTTTTCCCTGTCACCTAGTGCTTTCACCCTCTCCGTGTCGTCAACCTCTACCTGTCACCCAGTGCTGTCATCCTCTCCGTCGTCACCCTCTCCCTGTCACCCAGTGCTGTCACCCTCTCCCTGTCACCCACTGGCTGTTTCCCATTCCCTTTCACCCACTGGCTGTTTCCTCTCCCTGTCACCCACTTGCTGTTTCCCACTCCCTGTCACACACCGGCTGTTTCCCTCTCCCTGTTATCACCCTCTCCCTGTCACCCACTGGCTGTTTCCCATTCCCTGTCACCCACTGGCTGTCTTCCTCTCCCTGTCACCCACTGGCTGTTTCCCACTCCCTGTCACACACCGGCTGTTTCCCTCTCCCTGTTATCACCCTCTCCCTGTCACACACTGGCTGTTTCCCTCTCCCTGTCACCCACTGGCTGTTTCCCTCTCCCTGCTATCACCCTCTCCCTGTCACCCACTGGCTGTCTTCCTCTCCCTGTCACCCACTGGCTGTTTCCCACTCCCTGTTATCACCCTCTCCCTGTCACACACTGGCTGTTTCCCTCTCCCTGTCACCCACTGGCTGTTTCCCTCTCCCTGCTATCACCCTCTCCCTGTCACCCACTGGCTGTCTTCCTCTCCCTGTTACCCACTGGCTGTTTCCCTCTCCCTGTCACCCACTGGCTGTCTTCCTCTCCCTGTCACCCACTGACCTCTCCCTGAATACGTATCTTAGGGTATAATTGTAGCTTAGCACCCAGGGTGGTACTGCTGCAAAGGGCCACTATAGCACTACATACATTTTCATGTGGAGGCCTGTGTGTGTATTTTTTTTCATACAAATCCTATGTGTTTTATTACTTTTATGTGGGTGCTCATGTGTGTGTTTTTTTCTGCAAAGCGCTATGTGTTTTATTTTCACATGGGGGCTAATGTGTTTTGTTTTTTTTCATGTGAAGCCTATGTGCTTTATTATTTTCATTGTGGTCTATGTGTTTTTTTTTCATGTTGTGGCCTATGTATGTGTTTTTTATTTATCATGTGGGGTGACACCATTAGTTAATGCACTCGGTTACACCAACCCTAGTGCCCCCACTGAGTATACTGTAGTATTAAATTTAGGGGCGAGCCCCCCCGATCCGAGGCTGATCCAAGTCAGGCTCGACTTTTCCCGCCTGACTCGGATCTGAAATCGAGGCAAAACGTCATCATCCCGCCTTCCGGGTCTCGCGGGTTTTGGATCCTATATAAGGTACCCGCGTCAGCGCCATGTTCTCACTCGGCTGTTGACAGTGAAGAGGGAGGGTGGGAGTTAGGGCTGGCTGGGCTGTGTAGTGTAGTGTAGTGCAGTGTAGTGTTGTGCTGTGCTGTGCTGTGCTGTGCTGCTGTTGTCCATAGGGGCTGTGTCCACTCCAAAGTCCTGTGCAGTGTCCCAGTCCTAAAGGGGTGCTGTAGTGTTGTCCAGGGGGTGCTCTGTCCATCAGGGGTGCTCCCCCCAAGTGCAAAAAAATATTTTATTTTTTTCTGTGTTTGTGAATTGTGTGCACTGTGGCTGCACGTGCATCAACAAAATAGTGCCAAGCATGCGCCTGTGACCCATAAATAAAGGGCCAGCTGGATTGACCGCTAAAGGGTGCTGTAACCCCCAAAGGGCACTCCAAACAAAATAAAACATTTTTTTCTGTGTTTGTGAATTGTGTGCACTGTGGTTGCACGTGCCCTCAACAAAGGAGCAGCGCCAAGCGTGCGCCTGTGTCCCATAAGAAAAAGGCCAGCTGGATTGACCGCTAAAGGGTGCTGTAACCCCCAAAGGGCACTCCAAACAAAATAAAAAAATATTTTCTGTGTTTGTGAATTGTGTGGGCTGTAGCTGCACATGCATCAACAAAGGAGCAGCGCCTAGCGTGCGCCTGTGTCCCATAAGTAAAGGGCCGACTGGCTCATTTCTTAAAGGGTGGTGTAACCCACAAAGTGCACTAGTCTCCAACAAAAATAAAAAATTATTTTCTGTGTTTGTGTGCGCCTTAGCCGCAACCTATATATCAATATAACATAAATGGAGGACCAAACTTTCTCCGATAAAAATAAAATAGGGAAAGATCAAGAACCACTTCCTCCTAGTGCTGAAGCTGCTGCCACTAGTCATGACATAGACGATAACATGCCATCAACGTCGTCTGCCAAGGCCGATGCCCAATGTCATAGTAGAGGGGACATACAATCCCAAATGACAAAGTTCAGGAAAACGACCTTGAAAAAAACATTTAAATCATCTGAAGAGAAACGTAAACTTGCCAATTTGCCATTTACGACACGGAGTGGCAAGGAATGGCTAAGGTCTTTCCCTATGTTCATGACTAGTGGTTCAGCTTCACATGACGATGGAAGCCCTCCTCCCACTAAAATAATCAAACGAGTTAAGCTGGCAAAAGCACAGCGAAGAACTGTGCGTTCTAAGAAGATATCACAAATCCCCAAGGAGAGTCCAAGTGTGGTGGTGGTTGCGATGCCTGACCTTCCCAGCACTGGACGGGAAGAGGTGGCTTTTTCCACCATTTGCACGCCCCCTGCAAGTGCTGAAAGGAGCACCCACAGTCCACTTGCTGATATGCAAATTGAAGATGTCACTGTTGAAGTACAACAGGATGAGGATACTGGTGTAGCTGGCACTGAGGAGGAAGTTGGCGAGGAGGATTCTGATGGTGATGTGGTTTGTTTAAATCAGGCTCCGGGGGAGACAGTTGTTGTCCGTGGGATGAAAAAGCCCATCACGGTCATGCCTGGGCAGAAGACCAAACATTCCACCTCTTTGGTCTGGCAATATTTCTATCCAAATCCAGACAACAACTGTCTTGCCATATGTACCATATGTAAAGGTGAAATAAGTAGGGGTAGGGACGTTAACCACCTAGGAACATCCTCCCTTATATGGCACCTGCAGCGCGTTCATAAAAAGTTACTGTCAAGTTCAGAAACTTTGGCTAAGACCATAAGCAGTCCAGGGACACCTAAATCCCGTTGTCCTGTTGTATCCAAGAGCCTGCAAACCACACCGTCAACTCCCTCCTCGTCAAATTCCTCCTTAGTCAGGATCGGAAGTAGTCCTGCAGGCCATGTCACTGGCATGACTGACTCTCCTATCCGGGATTCCTCCGGAGGATCCTGCATTGCTACGCCTCCTGCTGCTGCTGTTGCTGCTGCTGGGAGTCGTTAATCATCCCAGAGAGGAAGTAGGAACACCACTACTTTTACTAAACAATTGACCCTCCAACAGTCTTTAGCGAGGAGGATGAAGTACGACAGCAGTCATCCTGAAGCCAAACGTATAACTGAGGCCTAGACTGCTATGTTGGTGTTAGACATGCGTCCAGTATCCGCCATTAGTGCAGTGGGATATAGACAATTGATGGAGGTAGTGTGTCCCCGGTTCCAAATCCCGTCTAGATTCCACTTCACTAGGCAGGCGATACCGAGACTGTACAGAAACGTCAGAAAAAGTGTCCTCAGTGTCCTGAAAAATGCCGTTGTACCCAATGTCCACTTAACCACGGACATGTGGACAAGTGGAACATTGCAGACTAAGGACTATATGACTGTGACAGCCCACTGGGTAGATGTATCACCTTATGCAGCAACAACAGCAGTGTCACCAGTAGCAGCATCTCAGAAACGCCAGCTCGTTCCAAGGCAGGCTACGCTGTGTATCACCGGTTTTAGTAAGAGGCACACCGCCGACAACCTCTTAGAGAAACTGAGGGAAATCATCGCCCAGTAGCTTACCCCACTTAGACTCTCCTGGGGATTTGTGATATCTGACAATGCCACCAATATTGTGCGGGCATTACATCTGGGCAAATTCCAGCACGTCCCATGTTTTGCTCACACAATAAACTTGGTGGTGCAGAATTTTCTGAAAAGCGACAGGGGCGTGCAGGAGACGCTTTGGGTGGCCCGAAAAATTTCTGGCCACTTTCGCCATTCAGCGACTGCGTGCCAAAGACTGGAGCGCCAGCAAACACTCTTGAACCTGCCCCGCCATCACCTGAAGCAAGAGGTTGTGACGCGGTGGAACTCAACCCTCTATATGCTTCAGAGGATGGAGGAGCAGCAAAAGGCCATTCAAGCCTATACATCCACCTATGACATAGGCAAAGGAGGGGGTATGCACCTGACTCAAGCGCAGTGGAGAATGATTTCCGTGTTGTGCAAGGTTCTCCAGCCCTTCGAACTTGCCACACGTGAAGTCAGTTCAGACACTGCCAGCTTGAGTCAGGTCATTCCCCTCATCAGGCTTTTGCAGAAGCAGCTGGAGAAAGTGAAGGAGGAGCTAAGATGGAGCGATTCCGCTCGGCATGTGGGACTTGTGGATGAAGCCCTTCATTCGCTTTGCTAGGATTCCAGGGTGGTCAATCTGTTGAAATCAGACCACTACATTTTGGCCACCGTGCTCGATCCTAGGTTTAAAGCCTATGTGGTGTCTCTCTTTCCGGCCGACACAAGCCTGCAGAGGTGCAAAGACCTGCTGATGAAAACACTGTCAGCTGAAGCGGAACGTGACACGTCAACAGCTCCTTCTTCATTTTCTCCCGCAACTGGGGCTGCCAGGAAAAAACTTAGGTATCCTAAGCAACCCGCTGGCGGTGATGCAGGGCAGGCAGGACCAAGTTTGGACATCTGGTCCGGACTGAAGGACCTGGCAACAATTTCTGACATGTCTACTGTCACTGCATATGATACTGTCACCATTGACAGAATGGTGGAGGATTACATCGGTGACAGCATCCAAGTAGGCATGTCAGACAGTCCGTACCTGTACTGGCAGGAAAAAGAGGCAATTTGGAGGCCCCTGTACAAACTGGCTCTATTTTACCTGAGTTGCCCCCCCTCCAGTGTGTACTCCGAAAGAGTGTTTAGTGCAGCCGGGAACCTTGTCAATGAAAGGCGTAGGAGGTTGTTTCCACAAAATGTAGAGAAGGTGATGTTCATAAAAATGAATTATCAACTCTTCCAGGGAGACCAGCCTCCAGAACGTACAGAGAGACCTGTGGTGGTGGATTCCAGCGGCGACGAGTTAATACTCTGTGAGGATGAGGATGTACACAACACTGAAGAGGGTGAGGAATCGGTGGATGAGGAGGATGAGGACGACATCTTGCCTCTGTAGAGCCAGTTTGTGCAGGGACAGATTAATTGCCAGCTTGTTTTGTGGGGGCCCAAACGAACCAATCATTTCAGCCACAGTCGTGTGGCAGACCCTGGCGCTGAAATGTTTGGTTTGTTAAAGTGTGCATGTCCTGTTTATACAACATAAGGGTGGGTGGGAGGGCCCAAGGACAATTCCATCTTGCACCTCTTTTTTTTCTTTGCATTTGCATTATGTACAGTTTGGGGCCTAGTTTTTCAAACTGCCATCCTGTCTGCCACTGCAGTGCCACTCCTAGATGGGCCACGTGTTTGTGGCGCCCACTCGTATCGCTTAGCATAGTCATCCAGCTACCTCGGTGCAACCTTTTGGACATAAAAACACTATTGTGAGGTGTGAGGTGTTCAGAATAGACTGGAAATGAGTGGAAATTAAGGTTATTGAGGTTAATAATAGCATAGGAGCAGAAAAACCCACAAATTCTGTGATTTTAGCGGTTTTTATGCTTTTTAAAAAAAAAAATACAGATCCAAAACACAAAACCCAGAACCCAAAACACGGAAGGGTGGTTTTGGCAAAACCAATCCAGATCCAAAACATGAAGAAAGATCCAAAACACGAAAAGTGGCCGGTGCACACCCCTAATTAAATTATAACCAAGGGCCTGATTCAGAGCCGGACGCTAATCTGTGTTTGCCCGCAGTGCGTGTGAGTGTAAATATGGTAAACAATTCCCTTGCACGTGTGCTCGCTCATAACTAGGCAGCCGCCCCATATTCTCCCTATTCCTTCTCTAAATAGCGAACGACAGAATTAGCGAGCGGGCCACTCGTTTTTGTTTTTTCTTTTATGGTTGCGCTCGCACAGTATTTTCCTGCAATAACCCTGACATGTTTCGATTGGCTTCTGATTCATTAAAAAGCATTTCATTCATTTAATGAATTTGCTTAAGTGATGTCCAAATGTTGGTTCTCAGCTTTTTTTCAACGATCAATAAACTTTATTGTTTTTTTTGTTTTGTTTTTTCAAAGTTGCAAAAGGTTGAACCGTACTTTTTTTTTTTTCCTGGATGTTGTTTTGTTTAGTGCAAAGATTGTTTTCTTGTTACTAAGTGAACTTTGCAAGTAGCTGTGTATTTTAATCTATGGGTATTTGTTTGCCCTTAACTTTACTTTCGCACCTAAACGCATGAAGCCAATCATAACTCACAATATTAAAGAATTATTATTGACACATGACTCAAGCATTAACCAATTGAAGTTCGCATGTGTGTTTTAAGAAAGTTAATTAGCCAAATCATATTTGTTTTTAACCTGTAATAATAGTGGTTTATGTAAAAATCTTCATTGCCATCATGAGAGTAGCTGCATTCACACGCCGTGAGCTGGCAATTTTGACCGAAAATATGGACCGCTGCTTGGGCACTCTAGTCTCCCCTATCCCAAACCGCATTAAATGGCTAGCGTACATGGAGATGCGTCGACGCCTACAGTTGTTGGGATTCCGCCGGACCATTGGGCAATTAGAAAGGTGTTGGTCCGACTTACGCCGCCATTCCCCTGCCCTGCTGGCATCTCTGCGGCTGCGTATTAGGATGCGTAAGTTTTTTTGTATTAATGGTTCAATGTGTCTTCAAAATGTACATTCATTTTGGACTTTCATATTCTAAATATGCCTTAATGTTTTTTACATGTAGTCTAACAGTATGGGCCTAATGTAAATTGCTTTATTTTGTTTTTTCATTTTCATGGGGTTTTTTTGGTTATTGTTGTTTATAATTGCACATTTTAAATCAAATTTTTTTTTTTTATTCTAATATGATATGGATAAGTTCTTGCTGCTAAATGTACAAAACAATTTTAAATGCAAAATATAATTATAAATATGCTTCACTTAGTTCAACAGCGGATACAGAGAGCGAGGAGAAGGGCTGGCCGGCCACAGGCACTAATTCCTCAAAGCCCCTTCCCTGCCCACTCCTCCCAAATTTCCCCTCCCGCCCCTTCCCACTCCTCCCAAATTACCCCTCCCACCCCTGACCATGCCCCCAAATTACCCCTCCCTCACCTGCCCACTCCTACTAAATTTCCCCTCTCTCCCCTGCCCACTCCTCCCAAATTACCCCTCCCACCGCTGACCAACCCTCCCAAATTACCCCTTCATTCACCAATGTACTGGCTATGAATAATAATAACCTTTATACCCAAATGTCGCTATTTAGCGTTGCAAGTCGCACAAGAAATAATTGCTGTCCAGACACAAAAAAGTTATTATTCACATTAAAAAGAATTAGTTACACGCCTTGATCTAAATACAATTAGTGCAAAAGATTATACATTCAAAAGGTACAGTCAATACATACGCAAGCGCTCTGGATCCAGATTTCCCGACATCAAATGTGAAGCCTCCGTCAAAAGAAAGAATATGATGACTGACTACTGGACATAGAGCGCTTGAATATATACCCTACAGAGAGTGAACAGTACAATAGAAACGAGTTGGCATAATCCCATTGGTTCTTGCTCTTGGTTCTTTTGTTACGATACAATTCATAGGTCAGTTTGTACAGTGGTAGTTCAGCCCTCCAACGGCTCTTTGTGTGTGTTTTAACAAATCAATAGACACTACATACAAAGTACATTCTAACACCTAATTCTCTATAATCTATAACTTGCAGACGCATGTTGTGATCTACTTGCCGATGGAACCGGAGATCTGCAAATAGACAGTGGTTTAGAATGGTACCAAACATGGTCTGCTTATCATGTACTAAACCTTAGATATCAAATACATACATTTGACATCATAATTAATAACTATAATATAAACCATAATGTGCAGGAACCTTTTATGAGTGCATGTATATTTATGATTATATGTAAGTATGCGTTGTGTGTCTTCATGCAGCGTAAAAGGTGCACTGTATGCAGGGGTTGTGTACAGCGCAAAACATGCGCTGGGTGTGTTTTTATTTACAATAGCAACTGTGTATATGTGTGCACGCATTGTGGATACACATGCGATCGTTTAAGTATATATATATATATATATATCCCATGTCTCCTGCTCAATGGAGCAAGAATAAGCGGCACTCATCCGCACTCATGTGCACACCTTGAGAAAAAGGCCGTTGGGGCCTTGAAACGTTGGTTCACGCTGGATTAAAACCTTCAATTTTTTTCATCAAGTCCGGATGAGTGCCGCTTATTCTTGCTCCATTGAGCAGGAGACATGGGATATACAATATTGCAGCTGGCACCACGGCATGTTGCATTTATACTGAGTGCCTGTCTACATGCATCTATATATATATTTATTTATTAATATACATCTATATATGGCTTTAAACAGGTTTCCCGACAGCCGGCTTCCCAGCTTCCCGACTGCTTTATCCCGGCGTGGGATAAATGACCGGTGTCTACATCTAGACACCTGTTAATTCCCCAACGCCGGGAGACCGGCGCTTGGCATCCCGATCGAAGGGATGCCGGGTGCCATGAGCAGACAGCCGCGGGGGGTGAGGGTTAGGTTTGGGGCACCCGGGGGGGACTTGGGGTTAGGCACCCCCGGGGAGGGTTAGGGTTAGGCTAGGGGGAGGGAGGGTTAGGGTTAGGCACCCCCAGGGGGGACTAAAGTTTAGGCAGCGGGGAAGGGGGGGATTAGGGATAGGCACAAGGGGGAGGTTAGGATTAGACACCCCTAAGGAGGGTTAGGGGGGTTAGGTTAGATTAGTTGATACTTACCTTACCATGATTGGGATTTCCAGCGCTGTCGGGCTTCCGCTGCCGGGCTCTGCTGTTTTCTCAGGCTGCCGCTGCTGGGATTCGAACTCCCGGCCACGCGGCAGCCGGGATATCATATTGATTCCCTTTAAACAGTAACTGGTTTTATTATTACTTCTGTCTGAACTAAGTTATCAGAGATGGCCAGCAGACACTTAATGGAATCACAATGTAATCAAACGCCTCTCCAGCCTACTTGGAAATGTAAATGCAAGTTCATTTAGGCATACAATGATAGTCAGACTTAAACACAATGGTTCAGTTAAAACACTCATCTGCACCTCACAGTATCTTTGTGTATTCCAATTACTAGTCCCAGACATGTCCACAAGACTTGTCTATCAGCACTGAATATATAAAGTCTTTAAATACATATGTGTGTTCGTGCGCATTTATTATGTAAAGACTTTAACAGTGTGCAGTAACACGGCAGATGTACACAACGCTAAAATAGCGCCGTGCACAATGATATTATACTGGACTATGCCAGATGGCATCGTGCAGACAACGCAAACATGGCATCTTCAGATATTAATTTAAGATCTAGTCTCAGCCAATCATCCGGCTTCGACGCGGCCTACATCTCCATATGTCGAGGATTTTGGGCGGTTTGCTCCTTTGACTGATTTTGGAGGTATGTTTTTTTATAATATTAAAATCTTTTTTTTTTTTTGGTTATTTCAATTGGACCCTATACAAATGTAATCCAAATATAGAAGTTCCCCTTATTTTTTTGGGGTGGTTTGCCCATACTTGATTTGTTACCATGTTTTTGTTTAAAATAAATATGTGTAAAATTGTTAACATGGAGCCACTCTCACTAATGTTTGTTTTATTTTGTGTAGCCTAAACCCAAGTCATTTGTCTAGTCTTCAAAATGCTTCCAATATCAGCATCCTCATTATTTGGCCTCCATTTATTTTACATTTCCAATTTTTTTTTTTTTGTGGATGTATTTTGTTTTTGTTTTTTTTCTGGTCTTCACAAAATTGGCCCTTAAACATTTTTTTAGGGCCAAACTATATTACTTCCTTGTCCAAAGCAGACTACTTTGAGTTGGCCCATGCCACAGGCCAACACACGGCTTGTGTGGCTAGGCCTGTTTGTGTCATTTTCCCATATTGACACCTGAATTACTCCTTTGTTCATAAACAACCTAGAGTGGCCTACCCACTCTTACATGGTCCTTTATCATGAGGACATGCCTTTTTAGTTAGGCTAATGGCTTAATATCATGTAATGTAATGTTTGAAAGGGACGCACCAAATGCAGAATAGTAGCCTCACCTGCAAAATTATTACACAATTGCCTAAGTATGTTAACATCTATGTACTGTTTTTTTCATTGATGTTTTTAGCCACAAACCTATTTGCATTCCTACATGTTTATGATTTTTCATTTTGTTTTGGATTCTCCTGTTAATCTAAGTATATTATAATGATTGTCAACATGTTTTTTGCTTTTCATTCCATCAACAGATCCCCGGATGTTGTATGCACAGATTGTGCAGGAGCTTCAATCTGCCCGGGCCCATTTAAGCCACATGGATGCCTGTTTGGCGAATATTGTAGCATTATTGCAGCCAAAATACTTTTTTATTTATTTAGAATATTTAAGCATTTGTTATATTTTGCTACTAAACATTTTTGGTTTACAATTGACTCCTTCTTCACAGATTACCACATTACAAACCAAGGTGGAACAATCTGTTGGTATGTGTTGCATGGGTTTAGGATACTTTAGAAAATGTTATGTGTTCAAATAGCCAAAAGTGTTATTTCAATTGGTATCATGGGCAACACATTTCTATTTGCTTAAGAATAAAGCAAGAATTTTTAGTTTAAGCATTTTTTAGTGGCAAATAACAACATCTTTACACTACACATCAGTTTAGTTTAAAAAAAGATAATCAACAGGTTAGCCCTACTACCCCTATGTAGTATATGTACATAACGCATTTGTCAAGCATTGCAAAACTAACACAATGTAAAATAATACAATTTATTGGGCACAACGCCAAAAAACACATTTTCAAATATAAAACAAAAAAAAATCAGGAACTGGTAGAAGATGGAGCATGACAACATGTTGGGACAGTCCATTCCAAGAGGAGTTTTTTCCATGTCCAAAACACAATGTTTGAGATAATGTGGTTTTTTTTGTTTTTTTGGGGGTTGAAGCCAGGTTGTTGATATGTAATAAAAAAAAAAAAAGGATGATAAACATCACCGCAAAAAAACATTCAAACAAGGGCAATCTACTCAACATAAATGGTCTAAAACTGACACAAATTTAAACATAAACTGCAGACCAATAAGAAATTACCTGAAATAATGCACAAGCACAGCATCGCGGAAGGCCCCATTTACACTCCCACACCACCTACTTGGGGGGCCATCCTCTAGCAAGGCATCGTCTGGCTGCATTAGGACTCGACTCCTTATGGTGATATTATGAAAGATCCCATACAGGACCACTATTTTAGAAACCATGGCCGGCGAATACAGTAGTTCGCCACCAGTGCGGTGGAGGCATCTAAATCTGCCTTTTAAAAGGCCAATTAAGCGCTCCACCACCTGCCTGGTGGCTGTAAACGCGGCATTATATTGAGTTTGTGGCCCTGGTGTGGGGGCCAAATAAGGAGTCAGCAGCCAGGGCATGCAAGGATAACCATTGTCTCCTGCAAAAAAAGAAGGTTAGTAAAAATTCATAAACCAAACATTGTAACAAACACAGACATCAAGCTCATTTGACCTACACCAAAAAAAACTAAAATTTACCCAGAAGCCACACATCACCAGCTTGAAGATTGTTTAATTTTGGCCAAAGCCCTGATTGCCAAATGACAAAGGCATCATGTGCACTCCGCGGAAACTTGGCATTCAGGGACAGGATCTGGAGGGAGGCATTACATACCAGCATTACATTCAAAGAATGAAAGTGTTTACAGTTCCTAAAAATAGCCTCCTGCACTGCAGGAGGCTGAAGTGGTATGTGAGTACCATCCACAACCCCTATGATGTGTGGAAAGCCTGCAATTTCAAGAAACTGCTGCTTTACCACAGCAAGGGTACCCATATCCAATGGCATACTGATAAAATTAGGGATTTGCTTAAAAAAAGCACCCATCACGCGCCTCAGGATCCGGGAAACGGAGGCCTGGGAAATCCCAGCCACAACACTCACTGTGGTCTGGAAGGACCCTGAGGCGCAGAAATGTAACACCGACAAAAACTGTGTGAGTGGTGAAATTGCTGTAGGAATCTTTATTTGACTTTCAGGATCACTCACTATTAATGAGAGAGTGTCTAGGATAATGTTGGGTGGTAGGCGGTACCGCCTTAACACCACATCATCAGGCATTCCAAAAAGGGTGATACGTGTTCTATATATTTGAGGCCTTGCACGCCCGATGCCTATGCTTACGCCTAGGAGGATGTACAGGTAGGTCGGTGTGTGAGAGCATCGGCACTATGAGCTCACCAACAGCTCTCTAAAATTTAAGCAAACAGTTGTAATGATGTAGATAAAGTAAATTTGAAACCAATAAACTTCGCTTTCGCATAATGAGGATTTATCTTACAGGGTTAGGAAGGGACATCTTGGGCAAATCCTACATGTTTGGAGGCAAAAAAATAAAATATTAAATAAAACAATCCAAAAAAAATTAAAAATCCCAAACACAACAATCTGTAAATCCATTTTTAACTTTGAAATATGGCCAAATTTAACATACTTTAGTTAACTACATGTGGTCAGGGGCAGAACTATGAGAGACAATGGAGGCGCCTACCACTGGGCTTCAGCACTGAAGGGGCACCTCCTCCATTGCCAACAATATATTCACCCCACTTAGGGCTGTAGCTATGTACCTGGAGTGTACCGTCATGGCCACCCAATACATGGCACCTGAGAAGCCACCATACAGTAGTGGAGAGCTCCGTGTCAGACCATCAACTGCCACCTCTGCCCATCTATAGCCTGTCCCTACTTATTAGTATCGCCACTCCTCATCAGCTTCTTTTGTCAGTGTGACACTTCCGGTGCCCTCCTTACCCACAACTCTCTGTCTCACTCCTCCCTGGCAGCTGTATCTGCATGCGAAATGCTACATTACAGTGTCAGCAGCTGTGATGGGTGGCAGTAAATTATAACTTGCCTCCGGGCGTCTGGGATGAACTTACGCCACTGCATGTGGTAACCAGGTTCTATAGTGTGTTTTCTTGCATGGTCACAGTTTCTTCTTACCAGTGGCAAGGACACACCGTGACAGAGATGCAAGTATATTACAACCCCTTTATTGCAGGCACAGAGGCTGAAAACAGTGTTCTTCAAAAACAGAGCCGTTTATTTGGGTTCACAGTTTTTTTTGACATGAGACAAGGTAAAACAAACATGGCCAGCTACATGAGAGCCAGACAAACCAGTACACTTACAATTATTAACTATAACAGAATGACGATGTGGATAGTTAAAAGCACTATAGGTCTAGAATAACAGTATTTGCTAAGCTGAGGCAATACAGTTCAATGGTGGGAAATGTTACTGTAGAGGAGCAGAGGTACACTTTGCAGAAATTACACTTTGGCTATATAGCAGACAACTTTTACTTGTTCACCAACAGGCCACTTGAGACCAGAATTTACAATATTTAACAGCAAAAATGCACAATGCCTTGGTAAAGATCAGCAATTCATGAAACATCAGCAAGAATAAATACACATTTGCATTTGATCCACAGCAACAGTTAACATCCCAAATGGTTGCATCAGGTATGAACCGACACAAATAAATCACGTCCCCTCCCAGACATGAGGTGGAGGTTCACAGGAGAATAAAACACCTATTGATACTCCTAAATCTCTATACCTAAATGTCGCTATTTACCGCTGCAAGTCGCATAAGAAATAATTGCTTTCCAATCCAATTGTGGTTCCAAAGCACAAAAAGTTATATTATTCAATGAAAAGTATAACACGCTGTGATCTAGACAATTAGCGCAAAAAGCAAGTAAATACAAAGGTACAAGCCGATACATATGCGTGCGCACTGGTCCAGTATGCAGTATTTCAATTCTGAATCTGCGGCCACCGTCACCCAAGGATATGCAGAAATGACTGACTACTGCCCCAGCTCACAAGCCTATATTCGGTACAGGTTTCAGAGACAACAAAGGCACAGAATAACAGATGCTCATTGGTTCTTGCTTCAGTTCACTTCATTCATTGGTTAGTTCATATGGTGTCATCAGAGGTATGGATCAGCTTTCCAACAGCTTCTTTGTTTAGGTTTCCCTCCGAAGAACTGGTTTCAGACATACATACAGAGATATACATTCTAAACACTAATTCCCTATAATCCATAACTTGGGGACACATGATGCGATCTCCTTGCCAATAGAACCGGAGATCTGCAAATAAACAGGGATTTAGAATGGTACCAAACATGACATGTCTACTAGTTTCTGTACCTTAAATATCATATTCACAACATAATTATTAGCTAACAAAACCTCTAATATTAAGTGCGTGCATGTGTGAGTGTGAGATAGTTGTGTAAATTCACTGGTATGCGTTGTGCATATTTTTATTTATGTAAGTCTTGTGTATAATGCAAATGTGCGTAGTGTATGTGTATGCATTTCAATACACATACGAGCGTCTATGTGTGAGCATATAAGTCTATGTATGTGCATTATGTGAATCAGTGCATGTGTAATATGTATATTTAATATTTGGTTTGCCTAAACCAAATTCCACGGTGTAAGGGTGTTCTTCTATGAGGTGACCAGCAGACCTTTGCTGGGGTCTTGAAGTCTGCTAGGTCATCAAAGGATTTTCTCTGCTTGTTTGAAGTGCAAATATCAGTTCCTCTAAACTACAGTAGCATTGAACAAAAGGCATACAGTTGCTATAGATATGCAGGTTTCTGACAATGGCTTTTAACTCTGCATTCAGAACACTGAGCATATCATTCTCTTTGTTACACTTCAATTGCCACAGACATATTGTATCTGTATGCGGAGCTTCTCATATTATATATATATATATATATATATATATATATATATATACACACACACACACACACACACACACACACACACACAGACATACGCATGGAACCTGTTTCTCACACACTTGACTAAACCTTGAATGTTTTTGTATATAAACATGCCGACGTAAAGCATGCTTTACCAGGCAACAGATGACTAGATCATCAGATAATAATTGCAAACGATCACATCCAATTATTTGACTTCGATAATGCAAACTAAGGACCTAACCTGCCCCCCCAAACTATTTACTAATCCCCAATCTAACTGTTCAGCCTCCTCCGATATCCAGTGGATATCCGGGATGCTAAACACCGCACCAGGACCCCAAGAAACAGTCCTCAGATGTCAGTACACAGGGATACTTGCAGGGAAAATTCCCCTTCTCTGTCTGGCAGAGAAGTTACTGCAGCCCAGGGGTCCTTGAGCCTTTTCCTTTGGGATTGTCTCTTCCCTTGCATGCTATACTCGGGTCCTCCCAGCATAGCCTTGCTCCAGGTGGGCGTCACTCCTGTCAGTGCTGGTGGTCAAATCATGGTTCGGGCTCCTTCCCCTTGATCTCGCAGGTAGCTCCTCTGCACCAATCTTTTGTGTCTTCAGGCACTTCTCCGGGCAGCCCACAGCATAAGGGGTGCTACGGCTCTTCAAGCAAGTCCTGACAGCAACAGTCTTCTCCTGGTGCAGTGGCTGACAAGTACAGGTGCAGGTGTTGATTACTGTAGAGGGGTCCTGCAAGGGCAGGCTCAGTGGGGTTCGTTAGCCTCCAGGTTGGGTGTAATTACACCTCAGGCACATGTAGGGACTTGGTATAACACTCCAGTGGGGTACCCCTCTCTGCTACAGAGTACCGTAATTATAATCCATAGTAAGGCACTTGTAAGGGCTTAGTATAACACTCCAGTGGGGTACTCCTCTTCTGCTGTGGAGTACAGTATTTATAATCCATGGTAAGGCACTTGTAAGGGCTTGGTATAACACTCCAGTGGGGTACTCCTCTCTGCTACAGAGTACAGTAATTGTAATCCAGGGCAACCAAGGGGTGAAAACACTCTCCCATATTCCACAGATCCAAGGGCACTCCACAGAAAGATCCTCACATCTCCCTCCCTCTACTCAGGGCTTGCTCTTTTAAAACCTTCACATCTCTCTCCTCCCTGTCAGTCCAGCTTCTATGAGTGGACAGGGGACCCCCAGCAACAGGCCACCTACAAGGAACTCTGCCTGGACACCCAGGTATTGATTCCTACCTATCTATACACTCTAAAATTGTCACTTTGATTGTGGTTCCAAAGCACAAAAAGTTATTATTCACCATAAAAGCAGATAGTAACATGCTGTGATCTAAAAACAATTAGCGAAAAAGATTATACATAAACAAGGTACAGTCAATACATTATGCAGGCGCATCTGGATCCAGATTTACGGCATCAAAGGTGAAGCCTCCGTCAATAGAAAATATGATGACTGGCATCTAGTTTCAGAAAGCCTGCATATATACCCTTACAGAGAAAGGCAATACAATAGGACAGGTTGACAGGATTCCATTGGTTCTTCTTCCTGGTTCTTCTGTTACAGTACAATTCATAGGTCAGTTCGTATGATCACAGTCCAGTCTCCAACAGTTCTTTGTGCCCATTTTCCGGCTGAATAACAAATTTAAAACTGGCTGCATTACATAGTACATTTAAATTCCTAACTCTCTATGGGCCTGATTCAGAGTCGGACGCTCTGACCAGAGCGCTCGCTCTGAATCAGGGCCCTCCTCCATTAAAATGGAGCATCCTCCTGGACGCTCGTATAGCTGTGGGTCACCACCCACAGCATATACGAGTGTCCAAAAAGATGATCACGATGGTCTTGACCATTGCGACCATCGGACTTGCGACGGAGACTCTGCAGCAGGGTCTCCCTGCCACAAGCCCTGGAGTGATTTTGGCTCTATCAGAGCCAAAATCACTCCCACTGACATCACTAGTGATGTCAGTGGGGCCGGCTTCAGACGGTAGGCGTTCCCATGGGAACACCTCCATCTGGCAGGCACGCCCCCGGCACGCCCACCAAAAGGGGTGTGATGTCAATCAACATCGACAGCACGCTCCCTTTGGTGTGAGACCCAGAGCGACAGCTTGGCTGTCGCAGTCCGGGTCTCGCGCATGCGCACGACGGAGTTCCCTCCGTCATGCGCATGCGCAGTGGTAAACATCGACCCACTTGCGAGAGTACTGCCGCTTATGAGTGGGTCTGAATGACCCCCTATGATCCATAATTCCCAGACACGTTGCGATTTCTTTGCCGATGGAACCGGAAGCCTGTAAATACACAGTAGTTTAGAATGACACCAAACACTGCTTATCATGTACTAAACCTCAAATATCAAATAGCATGTATTCCACAACATTACTAATAATGAATAAAACCTTAAATATAAACCTTTATGTTAGGGAACCTTTTTATGTAAGTGTGCAGTGTGTAAGTATAAGGATATTGCATGGTTTCGCTAATATGTGTGGTGCGTTTATATGTTTTGTGCTTTGATATATGTATATGTTTTATTTAATGTGTGTACGCATGTAAGTCTATGTGTGTGTGTTATGCATGTAAGTCTATGTGTGTGTGTGTGTTATGCATGTAAGTCTATTTATGATGGATTTAATATATATATCAAGCAGCACAGATGGTGTAATGGTTAGCATTACTGCTTCACAGTACTGAGGTCATGGGTTTGATTCCCACCATGGCCCTAAATGTGAGGGGTTTGTATATTCTCCCTGTGCTTGCGTGGGTTTCCTCTGGGTACTCCGGTTTCCTCCCACACTCCAAAAATATACTGGTAGGTTAATTGGCTCCCAACAAAAAACAATTAACCCTAGTGTGTATGTATGTGTGTGAGCATGCGATAGGGAACATTGGCCCTCATTCAGACCCACTCGCAAGCGGGCGCACGTACGTTAGGCGTACGTACAAAAATATTTAAATTCAATGGCTCGCTCGTATTTTCGTTCGCATCTAAAATTCCTCCCAAAACTCTGACGACCCCTCCTCTAACTAACGAGCGTACGAAATAGCGAGCGTACATCCCCGAAATGGCTTGAAAGGAACGCACGCACAAGTATAAACAGGAAGTGGCCTTGTCAGATGTCGATTACCTGCTCCTTTATTCTGCCTACCTCCATCAATCGTATCATGCCAATCAATGTATCAATTAGCTTAATTGTTTGTTTTTTTCAACACAATGCAAGAAACTTTACTCTTGTCCGTGTTTGTGTTTACCCGCAGAATACGTACGGATGAAACATTCGCTTTTATTGTTCAAAAAACATGTGAACCACAATTAAACAATTGTACTATTGCTGTGGATCCCCGCATATTTCCCTGGGTTCATTTCTTTATTTAAATTTGCTTACGCATGTCACTGCATCAAGCCTATCATAACTCTCCAGAGATTTCTGGCCCTGTCGAACACATGACTCATACACTAACCAATAAAATTGCTCCTGTTAATTTCCAAAATACATTAGCCAATCAGAAAATTTTTACACACTTTATCAAAAATGATTTTTAAGAAAAACACCATTGCCATCATGAGAGCCTCCGCATTCACCAGGCGCGAGCTGCTGGTGCTTACGGAGGTCATGGATCGCCGGATCACCAGCCAGCCTCAACCCATGACCAACCGGCAGAAGCGCTCCGCGTATGCGGAGGCACGGTCCCGCCTGCGGTCCTTCGGCTCACGCCGCAACATCGGGCAGCTGGAGCGCAGGTGGTCCGACCTGCAACGGCGAACGCCCCGCTTGCTGGCATGCTTTCGCATGCAGATCCTGGCAAGTAAGTGTTATGTATTGTGGTTTTAATGTTTGTGTTTGTGGGGCAAACTGCGTGTGCATGTTTTCCTGTCTGTTCTATTTATTATTTGTACTCATATCTGCGTGTGCATGTTTTCCTGTCTGTTCTATTTATTATTTGTACTCATATCTGCGTGTGCATGTTTTCCTGTCTGTTCTATTTATTATTTGTACTCATATCTGCGTGTGCATGTTTTCCTGTCTGTTCTATTTATTATTTGTACTCATATCTGCGTGTGCATGTTTTCCTGTCTGTTCTATTTATTATTTGTACTCATATCTGCGTGTGCATGTTTTCCTGTCTGTTCTATTTATTATTTGTACTCATATCTGCGTGTGCATGTTTTCCTGTCTGTTCTATTTATTATTTGTACTCATATCTGCGTGTGCATGTTTTCCTGTCTGTTCTATTTATTATTTGTACTCATATCTGCGTGTGCATGTTTTCCTGTCTGTTCTATTTATTATTTGTACTCATATCTGCGTGTGCATGTTTTCCTGTCTGTTCTATTGATTATTTGTACTCATATCTGCGTGTGCATGTTTTCCTGTCTGTTCTATTGATTATTTGTACTCATATCTGCGTGTGCATGTTTCCCCTCTATTTCTGATTTATTAATTCTACTGCTATTTGGCTTATTTGTTGTTGTTGTTTTTTTTTTTTTAGTTTGGTTGCCCGGATTTGTCCATAAACTAAACGCAATTTCTTTGACATATTTTAGGGGGACAGCCAAGACTCCGCCGTCACCGTCCGTCCAGACGGCGTTCCCGGCCACTATCCCCAACCCCCAGCCAACACTCCACCCCAAATCTTTCCCCTATTCCCCACTCCTCCCCATCCTTCCCAGACCCTCTCCCGGAAATGTCGGGCCTCCTTCCCCTCCGTCCCACTTCCCCCTCTCCTCCACCCACCCCTCTTCCAATTACCCCCTCCCCGGAGTCCATCATAACTCCTCCCCATTCTTTGGGTAATGACGGATCCTCCGAGGAGGATCATGGAGGTTTGCCCGGAGCTCCCGTTTTGTCTCCCGGTATGTTTTTTTTTTTTAAAGCACAAACTGTTTGTATGTAATCATGTGTCGTGCCTTTCTTCGTGTTTTTGTGGCTTGACTTTTGGTGATTGTGAAGGTTTGCCTTTACCTCTTCCTGGTGATTTAAACATACACATATCATACCTGTGGGAATTTGTACCTAGGCCTTGTATTTTTGCCAGCCCCCCCCTTTTTTTTTTTGGTTTGGGTTTAGGAGTGATTTGGTTGTGTTTTTTTTTTTTTATGTGGATTCCCTATTGTTGTATTAACCCACACACTTTTCTCACCCACAGAGGAACAGAGGCGTCGGCAAGAGGTGGCGGATGTTGTGGGGCAGATGCGCCAACATGTCATCGGCATTCTGGTGGCCCTCGACCGGCTGTCTGGCCTCCTTCGGCAGTAGTTTTTTTATTTTTGTTATATTTTCCAATTAAATTTATTAAGACAAATATACGTTGTGGCTCATTTTTAAAAACCCAAACCAAGATAGTTTAGCATGACATAAGTAGACTGTTCCTGCAAGGATTTCCCTTTTTTAAAAGTTAGATTGTGTTTTGTCTTTGTATGTCAAACAGACACAAGAAACACATAACAGTAACAATGTAATTTCCCTTTTTGGGTGTAGTGTCTACATTTTTCTACATTCTACATTCTACATATTTCTACATTTTCCAGGTTCCTACTTGGTGCGCAAGCTGCTTAGGCCAATCTTACAAATCCCAAGGTTGGGCCAGGCTTCCTTTTGGTGTGGATTGGGAAGCTGAAAACATATTTCAGTTTAGCTCAACAGGCGTCAGTACTGGTTTACCCCTTAGTCAAATGTAACTTGTGTTAACCTGGTTACACTTGCTGTTAACGTCCCAAAAAAGGAAGACCATTTCACTCTCCAAACATTTATTCACAACATAACAGAGAAAACAAAGTGGTCACTCCCAAAAAAAAAACACAGTGATAAATTCAAATACAACACATACCAAGAAATAATTAAATAAAAACACAAAATCAAGAACTGGTTGACGAAGGACCATGCCAACATGATTCCACAAACATGGCGTTGCGATATGGGTTCCAGAATATATGCCCAAAAGGACCAGATCCAGGTTTGGTAAGGGTAGCAGGAAGTAGTGAGCGTTGGAGTGCCAAAGATTATGTGAACAAACAGAAGATGGTGAGAAAAATAAAAATAAATTAGATGTTCGCAAACAAACACAAACACATTAGGTATAAACACTGGAGTTTTGTTCAAACTTACCTAAAAAATCTGGCCACCACATCATCGCGTATGGCCCCCCCACATACTGACCTTCGACCAACCTCGGGGGGGCCATCCTCAGGTAAGGCATCCTCTGGCTGCATTGGGACACCACTCCTTATGGCAATGTTGTGAAATATCCCACACAGGACCACAATTTTAGACACCATATCCGGCACATACATGAGCTCGCCACCAGAGCGGTGGAGGCATCTGAATCGGCCTTTTAAAAGGCCGATACAGCGCTCCACCACTTGCCTGGTGGCTGTAAGTGCGGAATTATATGCACTTTGTGGCCCTGGTGTGGGAGCCAAATAAGGAGTGAGCAGCCAGGACATGCAAGGGTATCCACTGTCTCCTGTGAACAAAAATAGACCACATCAGGAACACTGTGTATCAAGCTTAACATTGTTATGTACTAAAGGTCTCCACTTACCCAGAAGCCACGCATCACCAGCTTGTAGGTTGGTTAATTTCTGCCATATCCCTGATTGCCGGATGACGAAGGAGTCATGAGCACTTCCGGGTAATTTAGCATTCAGGGACAGGATCTGGAGGGAGGCATCACATACCACCATTACATTCAGGGAGTGATAGTGTTTCCTGTTTCTAAATATTGCCTCCAGCCGTGCTGGAGGCTGAAGTGGTATGTGAGTACCATCCACAACCCCTATGATGTGTGGGAAGCCAGCTATTTGGTAAAAATTGGCCTTGGCCACACTAAGGGCACCCATATCCAAAGGCATTTTAATAAAATGATGGAGGTGCTTGAAAAGTGCCTCCATCACTGCCCTCAGGATCTGGGAAAAGGAGGATTGGGAGATGCCCGCCACTATTCCCACCGTTGTTTGAAACGATCCTGAGGCACAGAAATGTAACACCGCCATAAATTGCGTCAGTGGTGGTATTGCTGTTGGACTGTCAATTTGCCGCTCAAGATCACTTTCTATTAATGAGAGAGTGTCTATGATGATTTTGGGAGGTAGACGGTAGCGTCTTAAAACCTCATCATCGGGCATTCCAAAAAGGGTGACACGTGTTCGAAATATCTGGGGCCTTGCATGCCTACGATGCCTACGCCTGGGACGAGTTTGAGGTTGGTCGTCTTCCGGGAGCAGGGCCAGAACAATTCGCCCCAGATCTACCTGAAATTCAAAGTTTACAATGTAAGGCTTTTGAGCCACCCCAAAAGTAACAAAAAACAACTTAGCTTTCTGATACCATCCATAGCTGCTTACATGCCGGGGTATTGTCATGATACGTATAAACTGTAAAAAAGCCAAAAATGAGACATCAAAAATTTAGAGGGTGAATTTTTGTTTTTCAAATTGTTGCAAGCCAACACAGAAAATAGCCGAAACACACATTTGGCCATCGATGAAAACGACATTGCACACCGTACGTCAAATAGGGTTCAAATGGACCCCAAAAATGGAAAAGGGAAAAGCAAAACTGGTTTACATGATGAATAAGCCGTCAAAAATGCGTTAATTAGTTCGCAAATGCAAGTCACTACACCAACAGTCAAAAATGCGGTAATTAATTCGCAAATGCAAGTCACTACACCAACAGTCAAAAATGCGTTAATTAATTCGCAAATGCAAGTCACTACACCAACAGTCAAAAATGCGGTAATTAGTTCGCAAATGCAAGTCACTACACCAACAGTCAAAAATGCGGTAATTAATTCGCAAATGCAAGTCACTACACCAACAGTCAAAAATGCGTTAATTAATTCGCAAATGCAAGTCACTACACCAACAGTCAAAAATGCGGTAATTAGTTCGCAAATGCAAGACAAAAAATGGACTTACCCAACTCGAATATATAAGATTTCCAAAAAAAAGGTCTTTGGGTCCGAAAGCCAAAAAAAACTAAAAAAGATGAAATTAGTGTTAAAAAAATTAACTAACCAAAAAACAGAAGTAGACACCAATTGGCCACAAATTAGACTGCACAAAACTTACCAAATCAGGAAAGGATGTGGAAAAAAGGAAAAAAATGCGAACGGAAACACAAAAGAACTGTAGCAAAAACAAACAAAAAACCAACTCTGCCAAATCCTCCAACCGCAAACAACAAAATCCAAGCAACTTAACCGCCAACAATCCAACAACCCCACCTCGACTCCACACACACCAAGCCATAAATAGTGTTTATTTTCCCGCACAAATTAAGGATGAATCATAGGGACGCACAATCAATGATGCGGCCGCAAACAAAGGACGCATGTATAAATACGTCACGAAATCACATTGAATTTCTGGTTGATTTCATTCTGGAAGCAGAAACATGGCTTCAGACCAGGGAAACAATGGCCAAAAATCCGGCGGTAAGGCCTTCATGCATTTTGTCTCCATGATTATTTTAAAACAAATATATTGGTCAAGTTGTGAAGTGGCTAAATCTGCATATTTACCCAAATAGGTGAGGAGGATGACATGGAAGAGACTGCTGGCCCCAGTCAACCCGCCAAAGCTGCCAAAAAAAAAAGGCAGCCACATTTCACAAGCAAGGAGATGGAGGTTTTGATCCAGAAGTGCGTTGACATCCTGCCCCAGGCAGCCAGGAATATGAGCCAAAGCCAGAAGTGGAGAATGTGGGAGGAGGTCGCCGTTGCTGTCAATAGGGTGGGTGATTATGTCCGTCTAGCCCGGGATGTCAAACGGCGGTAAGTAAACACTTTCCCATCCTATAAACAAACCCCATTGTAAAAAAAAGGATAATGGTTCCAATTTCATTCCACAGATGGGCAGACTTCAAATATCGTCTCAAGCAAAAACTTGCCGACAGGGCTAGGCATGCAAGGGGGACAGGTGGGGGTCCCACCCCTGTGTCATTGGAGTTGACAGACTTAGAAGAGCTGGCACAGGGGTGTGTGCAGGCTGTGGAGGTGTTTGGCGTGTCCAACATGGATACGGACATGACAGACTTTGCGGCTCCTCATGTTGGCCAAGGTAAGTCTTGTGATGTCACCAACTTTGAAATGCTATTGTGCCAATATGTAGATTCTAATGTGAGTCTTTTCGCAATTTCCCTAACAGAGACAGAGGCGGATGAGTCTGCTCCAGAGGGGAGCCTTGGCCGCAGAATTTCTGCTGGCTCTGCAGGGGAGGAACCAGTACATCCGGCTGAGGACCCTGCAGAAGCCAGTCCAGTTCGTGCCCCCTCGCAGGCAGTGGGCCTCCTCACAGAACTCAATTTTAAATCGGATTGCCATACGGAGATTCTGCAGAGGATGGACGCCAGTCTGATACGGGTGGCTGAGGCCCTGGAGCAAAATGCTGCGGCCAACGTGACCATTGGTCAGGCCCTGGCGGAAAATACCAGGGCCAACATCCGCATCGCCGATGCCCTGGAGCAGCTCGTTCGCCAGCACATGGTGGAGCCGACCTCCCTTCCTGCCGGAACATCCGGATCCTCCACCTCTGGCACATCAGCCAATCCTCCAAATGTGCCTAGCCCTGTGCCTAGTCCAGAGGCCACAACATCTGCCTCTGGACAGGCCAGCCCGATGGCATCCCGGACCCGGTCTGGCGCCCACCCTCACCCAGCCAAACGGGCGAGAAAACGGTGACAGCAATGGCGACTTTTCCCACACTCCTTCTGTGCTTGGCTCATATTCCTTTCTGGTCAAAACTTCCCTCTCCTTTCTTGTGAAATGTTTTTAAATTTTGTATTTACGCTTATGTTAGCAGTTATGGTTTTTTTTTTTTTTTAACAAATATCTTTGCCACAAAAAAAGGCAACAAAATATTAGGCCAATTTGTTTGTGTTTAAACAATAAATTAAAAACAAAAAAATGAGATTGTATTGTGACATTATTGTACAAATGGGTTACATTTAATCCTGGCCCTAAAGGCAAAAACTGACCCTCTTAAAACAAAAAAAAGGCCTCTTTAAGGAACGTTTAAAAAATCACATAGCGATGCAAATTCCACAGTAAACCAAAAAAAAGGGGAGCTAATTAAAAAATGATGACATTATTGTTACAATAGGCCATAACCAACAAATTGTGGCCAAAATAAAACCCCAAAAATGTACGCTAATTGATTGTGTAATCATGACATTAGCAGCTCTGATTTCCACCTGCGTACGCTTTTGTGCTATCCCAATAAACTGCTTTCCAAACACATACCAAGCCGGATTTCAATCCAACACTAATTACTTTACTGACCAGCCGCGATTAATCGCAGCACCATCGTGGAGTCCCGGGACGGAGGAGAAGGCCATCGCCAATGTGGTCGAGTAATCCTGACCCTAAGCTGTGCAAGCATTTTGAAGGGAAAGCGGATGTTCCAGTGACGTATGAGACGGTCCGAACACATTTGACGTTCGCATCTGCTAATGTATGTACGCCCCAAAAATGCCTCGCCACGCCTGCGTTTTTTCATCTCCACCCCCGTCAACACCCAAAAACGCCCTGTTCTGTCAATCACATTTGACATGTCACTTCCTGTACGCTGTTTTAGGAACGAGAGAAAAAAAACTCGCAATCTGCCGTACGCACATGCGCAGTGTAACACCGACGCATGCGCGGTTAGTCAACATCGGAACGCAACGAGCGTACTGTTGTTAACGTGCGGCTCTGAATGAGGGCCATAGATTGTAAGCTCCACTGGGGCAGGGACTGATGTGAATAGCCAACTATTCTCTGTAAAGCGCTGCGGAATGTGGTTATATATATCTCCCTCGCTTTATCTATTTACATACCAAATTCTAAGTTGCTTGAAGAGCAAGTTTATTTCTAAGTAGGGGGGGGGGAGCGAGACCCACAGCTGCTTGTAGGTGCCACTTCATCTGATAGCTAATTCAAAGGTTTTCCTCTGCCTATTTTAGAATACACTTGTCAGTACTTCTTAAGTTAACCTCCGACCATTGTTCCTGACTTCTCATTCAGATAAATTCAATTGTGCATATCAGTGTCTGGTTTATATTTCAATTGCCACAGCCATACTTGTCTGTATGCAGGGCTTCTCAATTTATATGTAAAACACTCACAGTATCCTGGTGTAATTAATTACTTTTCTCAGACATGTATACAGATGCTGTTTCTCATTAATAACTAAACCCTGCATGAATATTGTGTTTATCAGTGTGAGAGAGTGTTGTATAATATTCGCTATTTAGTGTTGTGCGAATGTGTAGATACGTGCGCACACTGGGTGCGTGCACATGCAATGGCACGTCATGGATTGTACCAACATAAACCGGACAGCGGACGACCAAATCATCCGATAACAGTTGAATTGCGGTCGCATGCAATTATTCAACTTCGACACAGGCTACCAATTAGTGGGGCAGGATTTTCCCGCAAAAAATGGGTTACTGACCCAGGAGCATTTTCTACCTCCCTGTTTGCACATGCTCAGTAGGGTCCAGGGGAAGCAGGGTCAGCGAAAGTTCACTATATCTTTCTATGGGATCCATAGTGCTGTATTAACTTAGTACAAACAAACAAAAAAAAAACCTGACAGGGGTTTGCAGGCTAACTATGGCCCTCATTCAGAGCCGTACGCTCTGAGCAGAGCGCACGCTCTGAATGAGGGCCGCCCTACATAATTATGGAGCATCCTCCTGGACGCTCGTATAGCTGTGGGTCACCACCCACAGCCTATACGAGCGTGCAGTTTGATGGCCGCGATGGTCTTGACCATCGCCACTGCGAGCCGGAGCCTGCGGTTGAGTTTTTCAACCGCAAGGCCCGAAGTGATTTTGGCTCTATCAGAACCAAAATCACTCCCACTGACATCACTAGTGATGTCAGTGGGCCGGCTTCTGACGGTAAGCGTTCCCTTGGGAACGCCCCCGTCAGGGAGGCACGCCCCCGGCACGCCCACCAAAGGGGGCGTGCTGTCAATCAACATCGACAGCACGCCCCCTTTGATCAGACACAACCACCCACAGCCTATACGAGCGTGCAGTTTGATGGCCGCGATGGTCTTGACCATCGCCACTGCGAGCCGGAGCCTGCGGTTGAGTTTTTCAACCGCAAGGCCCGAAGTGATTTTGGCTCTATCAGAGCCAAAATCACTCCCACTGACATCACTAGTGATGTCAGTGGGCCGGCTTCTGACGGTAGGCGTTCCCTTGGGAACGCCCCCGTCAGGGAGGCACGCCCACCAAAGGGGGCGTGCTGTCAATCAACATCGACAGCACGCCCCCTTTGATCAGACACAACGAGCGAAGGAAAGTCCTTCGCTCGTCGCGTCTGACGCATGCGCACGACGGAGCTCCCGCCGTCGTGCGCATGCTCAGTGCACAACATTGACCCACTTGCGAGCGGACAGACGCTTGCGAGTGGGTCTGAATCAGGCCCTATATCCCCTAACTAGCTAAAGGGGTAACTCCATAACTATGGGGGTACCACATACACATGGGCTGCAACCCATACAGATTGGTCAACATTAAAAAATGGACACACAAGGCAGGCTAAAGCCACTTCAACACAACCACAGCATGCACTACACAGATGTACTTATATGGGTAATCAAAAAGTAAAGGAGCTAAAGGGGAAGGGATGGAAAATTAAGGGAGAAACCCAAACCACTACAAGAATGTGAAAATTAAAAACGGGATCAACCACAGTGATCACCCATGTCTGGTAATCTTTAGGGGTGGGCCTAGAAACCTGACCAAAATACACACATTACTTTAGGCACAAACAAGATTAAACATGTCCCCTTTATGCACATATGATTTTGAATACGGGATAAATCAGCCACTTACGCAATACTTACCCATAACTAAAAGTGCCGTTAATGGGCCCATATTCAATTTGACTGAGAAAAGTCAGTGCAGGACTTTTTGCAACACATCGAAGTTTTGCGTTCGCAAATGTATCGTGCGCACATGCTTATCCCCTTATACAAATTAGAATGGTGGAAATCAAAACCCGCCGAAACTGAACGCAAAAAAAATAGCACAAAAATTTAATAAGGACCCATGGTGTCACCATATGTGTAAAGCCTGTACATTACAATACCATGACAAATTGTCCATAAGGAATTTAACACAATAACATGCAGGAGACATATGTACTTACCGCGGCAAAACAAAAATCAATAGACCAAAGGGAAAGACCCGACAAAGGTTTTAAGGTGCATACACACACAACGAATTAGTAAATGAACAATTTTAGTAAACGATTTCAGTTCATTTTTTCAAGGGAAAAATGAACGAAAATCGTTTACTAAACTCGTTCATTTACCAAATGTAATGAACGATTTTTTTGAACTACAAACAATTTTTGCATAATCCCTTACTGAAAATCGTTGAGTTGGTCAGTCTGACTGAACTACAAACGTGAACACGCATGAACAATAATCGTTCGTTTTAACTCAGAAAGTGAACGATTTTTTCAACGATTGAACGATAAACGATATCGTTAATCGTTCAAAAAAATCGTTGTGTGTGTATGCACCTTTAGAAATGCAAAAGTCACAACTAGAATGAAAAAAACATTAGAAAACATGGCCTGCTAATAAAGAAAAATATACATTTTTAACAAACCAAACAAGGCAGCCTAAGGCCACTTCTACACAAGAACAGCATGCACTACACAGATGTACTTACCTTCCAAAAATACTAACAATATATTGTGCTAACACGAACTCCAAAACTCTGCAACCAATCAACAACAATAACGAACATCTAATGAGTGAAACACCAGAACCTTAAATAGAGTGTTTGGTCCTGCCAAAATCAGGAATAAATAAAAAAAAACCCACGCGGCGCACAGCGCAGGATGCGGACGGAACTATAAATATGACCAACACTATTACTCATGCTTTGAGGAGTACTGACAACATGGACTTTGAGGAGCAGCCAAACGTAAACCCACCACCAACAAGTAAGTTAAGACTACAATGTTTGCACTTTACGCCTACAAAAAAATGATACTCTGAATTATGCTGTTGTTACATGTGCCGCTGCGGCTCTCTGCCTGATTGGCTCTCAGTGGTTATCCTAATTACCTGGACTCTGGCTGCTACGTGCAGTTACTCATCTGTTGGTAATCTCGTTACCTGACCTCAGCCTGAGTAACCAATCACAGGTGACCTCTCCCTTCAAAAAGGATTCGAGTCTGTTTCTGCCTGCCGGTGATATTACTAAGTTTCGTTCCTAGTGGATGGTCACGTGGTCGCTGCATGCTGTGCAGTTCCTCGCTTTCTTACCTTTGTTCCTGTGTCCAGTATCCTGCCATTGTATCCCTTTGCTCCCAGTCTCGGTCCACTGTGTCCTGCTGGATTCTGCCCTGTTCATGTGTCCATCCTAAAGCTGGCCACACACTAGACCAACTTACATCCAACCATACAACTAGTTGATTGGTTGGAATGAAAATCGGTTAGGTATGAAAGCAAATGACAATCAGCAATTTGCTCCCAAATGCCGGAAAATGGACAAAAACTGTTTGAACAAATTGTTTAGATCAAACATTTAACAAACTTGTCTGAACGACCATTTTCATGTTTTCTGGCATTTAGAAGCAAATTGCTGATCATCAGTTACTCCCATATGTTACCAGATTTTCATTCCAACCAGCCAACTAGTTGGCTGGTTGGATGAAAGTTGGTCTAGTGTGTGGCCATCTTTACTCTGTGCCTGTGTCTTGCCAAGACACTCCAGCTTGCCTATTGTGTCACTTCCAATTTGTGTCTAGTCCAGCGTGTACCTGTGGATTTATCCTGCCTGTTCAACTACATCAAGTACTGGCCCTCATTCAGAGCCGCACGTTAGCGGCAGTACGCTCGTTCCGAGCGATGTTTGCACATCTGCGCATGCGTACGCTTTTTAGTACGCATGCGCGAACCAGTCAGTGCGGCCGAAAATCGTTTGTACGCTATATAGCGAGTGCCTGCTATTTTGAGTGACAGAATGAGGCGTATGTGGGTGGTAACAGGGGAAGGTGCTTGAAAATGGGGAGTGGAGATCCGAACGCAGGCGTGCTTAAAGGTCAAAACGGGCGTTTTATGGGTGTGTATATTTAAAACAGCAGCGTCAATGACCACGTCACTGGGTTATTTTATAGCCAGAACTGCTCGCAAATTTGTGGTAGCAAACACCAACCACAAGAATAGCGAGCAGTTTCATACGCTGGTCGATGTACTCGATTAATCTAATAAATAGCGGACATGACGTATGGTGCGAGCGGCCAGGGGGCGTTTTTAACAAATAAACGAGCGTATGTTTTGCTCGTTCGTTCAGGCTTAGAGGTTGTGAACAGACTGCAATGTGCGTACGGATCATTTGAATAGCCACCCCTTGTTTTTAAACGAACGACCGCAAATAGCGAACGGCTCTGAATGAGGGCCCACTGTTTCTGCTACAAATTCTAACCTGCATTTGCCTGCCAGTTCAACCATTTCAAATACAGATTCTGCTACAAGCTCCAACCTGCATTCACCTGTCAGTTTGTCCTTATCAAGTACTGGTACTGTTACAATCTCCAACCTGCATTCACCTGTCAGTTCAACAATATCAAGTACTGGTTCTGTTACAAACACCCATCTGCATCCTGAATAACTGGCCTGCCACAATCAAATCCATTTCCAGCATTGCAGGTTCTACAGTATTCCCACCTGCATACTCAGTAGCTAGCCTGCCACAATCAAATCCATATCCAGCATTGCAGCTGCAACACAATTCCTACCTGCATCCCGAGTAGCTGGCCTGCTACTATCCAGTTCTACATCCTGTCTGTTTCTGTGCTTATCCACTTGTGCCAGTTGATTACTTCCAGCAGTAGTCTCCAGCACACGCCCTATCTTCAGCTATTAACCCCTACCTTGCTTGCTGCTTTACTCCAGGTAAATTATTCTCTATGCCTATCGCATGAGCCCCATCAGCGAGCTCTAGGGGTCTCATGCAAATAGTGCAGGTACATTCATAACAGCTGTACAAAAATTAAATAACACCTTTCTAAATTCTATGTGTAGCCCCCTCAACCTGAACTGAACCTGAAAAATGTCGAGGAGGCTGGGCCAAGCCAGCAAAGGCGATGCAGGAGGCAGCCACAATTCATAACGAAGGAGATGGAGGTTATGGTCCACATGTGCATATACCAAATTGTACATGCACCCAAAAATATGGGGGCAGCACAGAGGGATAAGATTTGGGATGCAATAGCCAGTGCTGTAAATGTCAAGGGGGGCCACCTACTGAACTAGAAATGTTTAAAAGGACAGTACGTTACTGAACTAAATGTATTTGCTTTCAGAAAAAAAACCCCAAACATTAATGATTTTTTAAAAATTAAAACAGATGGCGCGACTTCAAGTACCGCTGAAGAGGAAGCTGGCAGATAGGATAGGCATGCCAGGGGGGACAGGTGCTGGGCCCACCCCATTGTCCACTGGAGTTGACTGATTTAGAAGAGCTGGCCTCAGGAGTGTGTGCAGGAAGAGGAGGTGTTTGGCATGTCCCAAAATGGACACAGACATGCCAGACTTTGCGGCTCCACATGCTGAAGAAGGTAATAATGTGTTCATTTTAAAACTGAGTAAACAAAAAACCTGACCCACACAATATAATTGTCATTTTGTTCTTTGCAGACACAGAGGAGGAAGAGCCTGCTCCTGAGGTGAGGTCTGGCTGCAGCACATCTGGAGGCTCTTCTGGGGAGGAACCAATGGATCCATCTGGGTACCTGTGGAGCCCACTCCTGAGGCACCTCCCTCGCAGAGGCCATGGCCTTCCTCACGGAGTTGGATCTCCCAAACTCAGAAGAATAATGTCCTGCTGAGTATGGAGGGCCACTCTGCTGGTGGGTGCGGAGCCCTGGAGTAATCAGCTGCGGCCCATACCAGGATCGCTGCTGCCCAGGAGCACCAACCGCCTTGCAATGTTGGAGGCCACCCTCCCTTCCTGTTACTCCATCTAAGCCCACCACCCTCTGGCAGCCCATCAGCCAGCCCCCAAATTATTCCTATGCCTTGGCCAGAACCAATTTCCATCTGGCTCTGGCCAGACCAGTCGTTGTGTAACACGACAGTCGACTGGTGCCAAGCTTGCTCAGAAGCCGAAGCGGCCCAAAGGAAAAAAAATAGCACTGGCTAACTCGTCCATAATCCATTGCTGTGCTGGCCCCATATTTCTAGCTACCAAATTCTACATCTCCTTCCTCTTGATTTTATTATTTGTAATGTTTGTACTTTGTATTTTTTCTTTGGTTTTTGGAACAAAAAAACCTACCCAATGATGTGAAATTGATTTACTTTTATTTTGTAAATAAAGAAAAATTAATTAATAATACAAACGTGTTGGTATACATTTAATTTACAACTGTATAAATGTTCATCCCCAAAAAAACAGCCTTATTAATCCCAGGGAAATGGAAAAATTTAACTTAAAAACATAAGCCAGAATAATTTATTAAAAACAACATTGAAAAAAAGCAAAAATTTTTACACAAAACCAACACATTCACAAATGCAAACGCACCAAGAGCAATTGAACAGCGAATTAACCATATTATTAGCAACAAGCTTGCCGATTATTAGGTGATTGCATTGTACCTTTGAAATTGCAACATCACTAGTAACATTGATTCCCTTAGGTAGCTACGAAACCCACTATCACTATCACTCGACTTGAAACCTGCTCACAGAGTGACGTATCACTACTTCCGCTCTTCAATGTCGCTCACAGTAGATAATTGATGTACGCCCCCAAAAACACCGTGGCACGCCTGCATTTTTACATCACCACCCCACAAACAGGACCATCCTGTCAATCAAGTTTTCAGAGGTCACTTCCTGCTCGCTGTCTGTACGAGCGAGCCGAAAAGTGAATGCAAATATACGGCCGCACATGCGCATAATGGACCACCACGCATGCACGGTAGGAAAGCATCAACGGCGTACGAGCAAATGGGCGCTTGCGTCCGGTTCTGAATCAGGCCCCAAGTGTATATAAAGCTGGTCTTTTGATCTACAGAGATTCTCTCTTGTCATTGTTACAATATTACATTTACTCCCGATATTTTCACACACTGAAATATGAGGGCTAATTATCTCAACAGGGGGCCGCCAAAATTTATATCCACTTACCAAAAAAATTGGGCTCGGGCCGGCCCTGGATGGGGGCAGCAGGCTAGAGTCATGGGGGTTAGGAGTGATGGGGCAATAGGATGGAGTAACAGGGAACAGGAAGGCTGGAGTGATGGGGACAGGAGGATGGAGTGACAGGGGGCAGAAAGGGACACTGACAGGAGCTGACACAGGAGGCACGAGTCTGGTTGAACCTCTGTTATATGATAATGACATTTTGTTACATTCCTACACAAAACAGGAATCTTCCGGACCATGTGATCTCCTACATGATTAATGAGTACCAACTGAAAACAATGCCTGACTAGGGAGGATCAGTCTTTTTAGAGGCTCCTCGTCCCAGAGAAAACCGCCAACTTAGGTAATGTGTATTTCTATTTAGTACACACAAAAAACATATATACAAGGTGGTCTATAAGTGTGGAAACACCCTTATAAAAAGGAAATGAGTAAGGAAATATTAATCCAGTGTCTACACATAGGATATGGGGAGAGGGAGAAAAACTTTTTAGGGTATGTCACTAGCACAGTGGCCATCTTTAAGTCAGCCATCTTGGATGCAACTCTAATTTTTTTTTAATTGGGAAGGTAGTCATATGATATATCAAACAGATCCTAGAATTTCATAAGAAAAACTTAGGGCCTGATTCAGAGCTGCTCGCTCTGAATCAGGGTGTGTTTTTTTTTTTCTCCAGCCCGCTCGCAAAGCTGTGGGTGACCACCCACAGCTTGTGCGAGCGGCCTGGAGTCCATTGCAATTATCGCGACCATCGGGCTGGCAACGAGGCCCTGTGGTAGGGTCTCGGCTCCCGCAAGCCTGAGTGGAGTTCCTGCTCTAATAGAGCAGGAAGTCCACTACTGACATCACTAGTGATGTCAGTAGGGCCGCCCACAAACACCAGGCATTCCTAAGGGAACGCCTGCATTTGTGCAGCCACCCCCCCCCTCCCCGCCTACAAAACGGGGTGAGCTGTCACTCAGCCATCAACAGCCACCCCGTCTTATAGCGAGACCCGTAGCGACTGAGCTGCAGTCGCTGGACGGGTCTTGCACAAGCGCACGCCGGAGGTGGCGCATGCGCAGTGTGGTAACATTGAGCTGCTTGCGAGCGGCTCTGAATCAGCCCCTTAGTTTTAACGTATCTTTATTCATTCTCGAGTTTTAACAAAGTTTATAGGATGTGTTCAAAGTGCTGTCCACCATGTTGCCAGTGTTAATGCTATTCTCTTTTCTCATTCTTAATGAACCTTGACCAACATGTTTGGACTGAATCTGAGCACAAGTATCAAAAATTAGTTGTTGCAGATGATAACTATCTGGTATCTTCACAGCATAAACACGTTCCTTCAGGTAACCCCACGAAAAGAAATCCAATGGGAGTTAAATCTGGGGATCTTGGCGGCTACTGGACTGGACCTCTGCGGCCATTTCCACCTTTGGGGAAACTGCACTTCAAGAAATTCCCTGACAAATGAGTCGATAATGAGGTGGGGCACCATCTTGCTGGAAGAAATTAGGATATGACCCATCCTCTGATAACAATGAGGGAAACACACACACACACACACACACATGTGTTTATATATATATATATATATATATATACCACACACACACACACACATAACACACACCAGTGTAGAATTAATGATTCAAGACAGGCAGGTACACCACAAAGCAGTGTCTTTTAATAGCAGCAGGACACTGCACTTTAGCATACCCAGGCTTAGGTCTGCAAACACAGGCATATAAACACTAAATAAGACAAATAAAAATAAAAATTAAAACACTCCTCATGCTTAGCAGTCAGCAGTAGCTTCAAGCACAATCAGGCCATGCTCTCCCAGCATAGCACTTGGTCCCTGGTACTACAACACTCTGGCCTACTAAACTGGCCCTCTATTCAGCATCAGTGCAAAGAGCATAAGGTGTATGAGAATTTTAAGCCCTTCCTGTGCTGCTGAACTTCCTGCTGGCTCTGGGCGACCTGGAAAAACCAAGAGTTTCCATATCTCTACTTTGAGCTGTGCAGGCCAGAAAACCTGAAGTTCCAAACTTCTATTGCAGCTGCAGAATACTGCAGTCTTGGTTTCCCTCTGCCCTTGGAGGGGACCACCCCTCTAACCACAATGTGTGTGTTGTGTGTATATATATTAGGGATGTGCAGGCTCGGTTTCTACTCGGTTTCCGTTCGTCGGTTCTTTTTACCGAATCTTATTGGCTATCCAAAACTCGTGACAGCTGAAACCCAATAAGATCCGGTAAAAAGAACCGAACGGAACCGAGTAGAACCGAGCCTGCACATCCCTAATATATATATATATATAATATATATATATATATATATATATTATTCCACTCTGTATTGTTGGGCACACACACAACATCATCAGGTTTTCAATGCCTGGGGTGCAAACCCAGTGTCATGCCTTGGGGGTTCCACATTTATAATCCAAAAAGAAAGTGTGACACTCACCAGGGACCTTTTACAAAGCAGACTTTATTCTTCAAAAGTGGTATAACATTGCAGTGCCATGGACGTTTGGCCATAACCTGGCCTTCATTCAGGACAGAGCCGACATCTAATAAGGTGTTGTTCCTTATTTGATATAGCCTTATGTCTAGAACAGAACTCATTCCCCAGGAAAAGAGGCAGACAGGGTTTAATAATCTGATTTGGTGTGTGTGGATTGTGGGATCCAGTGAGCGTGGCTTCTGACACTGGACTAGCAGCCGGGACGATAGAGAAGGGCTGGTGTGGGCAATAGCTAGTGTCAGGAAACAATCTCATATGTACTAGGGGTGAGCGGGTTCGATTTCTGAAATCCGAACCCCCCCGAGCCCCCCCGATCCGAGTCAGGCTCGACTTTTCCCGCCTGACTCGGATCTGAAATCGAGGCAAAACGTCATCATCACGCCTTCCGGGTCTCGCTTGTTGTGGATCCTATATAAGGTACCCGCGTCGGCGCCATTTTCTCACTTGGCTGTGGACAGTGAAGAGGGAGGGTGGGAGTTAGGGCTGGCTGGGCTGTGTAGTGTAGTGTAGTGCAGTGTGCTGTTGTCCATAGGGGCTGTGTCCCACTCCAAAGTCCTGTGCAGTGTCCCAGTCCTAAAGGGGTGCTGTAGTGTTGTCCAGGGGGGTGCCCTGTCCATCAGGGGTGGCTCCCCCGAAGTGCTAAAAAAAATATTTTTTTTCTGTGTTTGTGAATTTGTGTGCACTGTGGCTGCACGTGCATCAACAAAGGAGCAGCGCCAAGCATGCGCCTGTGTCCATAAGTAAAGGGCCGGCTGGCTTGACCGTTAAAGGGTGCTGTAACCCCCGAAAGTTACACTCCAGTCCCAAACCAAAAAAAAAAATTATTTTCTGTGTTTCTGAATTGTGTGCGCAGTAGCCGCACGTGCATCAACAAAGTAGTGCCAAGCGTGCGCCTGTGTCATAAGTAAAGGGCCGGCTGGCTTGACCGTTAAGGGTGCTGTAACCCCCGAAAGTACACTCCAGTCCCAAACCAAAAAAAAAAATTATTTTCTGTGTTTGTGAATTGTGTGCGCAGTAGCCGCACGTGCATCAACAAAGTAGTGCCAAGCGTGCGCCTGTGTCATAAGTAAAGGGCCGGCTGGCTTGACCGTTAAGGGTGCTGTAACCCCCGAAAGTACACTCCAGTCCAAACCAAAAAAAAAAATTATTTTCTGTGTTTGTGAATTGTGTGCGCAGTAGCCGCACGTGCATCAACAAAGTAGTGCCAAGCGTGCGCCTGTGTCATAAGTAAAGGGCCGGCTGGCTTGACCGTTAAGGGTGCTGTAACCCCCGAAAGTACACTCCAGTCCAAACCAAAAAAAAAAATTATTTTCTGTGTTTTGTGAATTGTGTGCGCAGTAGCCGCACGTGCATCAACAAAGTAGTGCCAAGCGTGCGCCTGTGTCATAAGTAAAGGGCCGGCTGGCTTGACCGTTAAGGGTGCTGTAACCCCCGAAAGTACACTCCAGTTCCAAACCAAAAAAAAAAATTATTTTCTGTGTTTGTGAATTGTGTGCGCAGTAGCCGCACGTGCATCAACAAAGTAGTGCCAAGCGTGCGCCTGTGTCCATAAGTAAAGGGCCGGCTGGCTTGACCGTTAAGGGTGCTGTAACCCCCGAAAGTACACTCCAGTCCAAACCAAAAAAAAAAATTATTTGTCTGTGTTTGTGAATTGTGTGCGCAGTAGCCCGCACGTGCATCAACAAAGTAGTGCCAAGCGTGCGCCTGTGTCATAAGTAAAGGGCCGGCTGGCTTGACCGTTAAGGGTGCTGTAACCCCCGAAAGTACACTCCAGTCCAAACCAAAAAAAAAATAATTTTCTGTGTTTGTGAATTGTGTGCGCAGTAGCCGCACGTGCTCAACAAAGGTAGTGCCAAGCGTGCGCCTGTGTCATAAGTAAAGGGCCGGCTGGCTTGACCGTTAAGGGTGCTGTAACCCCTGAAAGTACAACTCCCAGTCCAAACCAAAAAAAAAAATTATTTTTCTGTGTTTGTGAATTGTGTGCACTGTGGCTGCACGTGCATCAACAAAGGAGCAGCGCCAAGCGTGCGCCTGTGTCCCATAAGTAAAGAGCCGGCTGGCTCATTTCTTAAAGGGTGGTGTAACCCACAAAGTGCACTACTCTCCAGCAAAAATAAAATAATATTTTTCTGTGTTTGTGTGCGCTTTAGCCGCACGTATATATATCAATATAGACATAAATGGAGGACCAAACTTTCTCCGATAAAAATAAAATAGGGAAAGATCAAGAAACCACTTCCTCCTAGTGCTGTTGCTGCTGCTGGGAGTTGTTCATCATCCCAGAGAGGAAGTAGGAACCATCACTACTTTTACTAAACAATTGACCCTCCAACAGTCCCCTAGCGATGAGGATGAAGTACGACAGCAGTCATCCTGAAGCAAAACGTATAACTGAGGCCTTGACTGCTATGTTGGTGTTAGACGTGCGTCCGGTATCCGACATTAGTGCAGTGGGATTTAGGACAATTGATGGAGGTAGTGTGTCCTCGGTTCCAAATCCCGTCTAGATTCCACCTGCATCCTCAAAGCAGCAGCGACAAGCGTGCGTCTGTCTGTTAAAGGGTGGTGACACCCTCAAAGTGTGCTACACAAACAATTAAAATATTGTTCTTTTTTTTTCTGTCTTTGTGAATGTGTGGGGCTGTAGCCGCACCTGCATCCTTTAAAGGCAGCAGCGGACAAGCGTGCGTCTGTCTGTTAAAGGGGTGGTGACACC